>JABUQX010075185.1:40000-42339 GCA_015478945.1 Trachelipus rathkii | reverse complement strand
GGGAGAGAGATACTGAAAGGGAAAACCTTTCTGGGAGTTGTTCTAGATTATATTTATATTATATATTATATTATATATAATATTTATATATATATTATATATTATATATTATATATATATATATATATATATTATTATATATATATACTATATTATATATATATATATATTATTTATATATATATTATATATTACATATATATATATATAATATATATATATTATATATTTTATATATTTATATATATATATTATATATATATAATATATTATAAATATGAAGTTCGAAGACGGTTGGAGAACGAAGGAGGAAAAAGAATATAAAGCTGCTAGTGGGGGTTAAAAAAAGAGATAACTGACAGTTGGAAGGAGGATGAATTGGGGATTTACAAGGAATAGGAAGCTCTTCGGAAGGAAGCGCGAAAGGTTAAGATGAGACTAAGGGGAATCTCTAGAATAATGAATAGGTATGTTGCTTTCGTAACTGTGAAACGGATGTGAGGGGAGTGTCGAAGGAACACTTCGAAATCTGTATAAAATTGGCTTAAGTATGAAGAGGTGATAGTAATGTGTTGGGTTGATGGTGCAAGGAGTGGATATTTTTTGGGATGAGGTCATTAATAGGTAATTTGGGTGAGAAAGTTGAGAATGGTAAATCTGCAGGTATAGATGAAATTGCTGGTGAATGATAGAACGGAGTTAAGATGGTGAATGAATGGATTGGAAATTTGTGCAACAAGCTTATGGAGGGTATAGTTCGAAGGGATTGGAGGAGAGCAGTAATAGTACCTTATATTAGGGTAAGGGAGAAAACTAAATGTAGGATTATAGGGGAATTAGTGTAATGAGTGTTGTTAGGGAAGATATATGTGGTATTTTGGTCGAAAGAGTGCGTCAGTGAGCTGAAGGACTGATTGGTAAAGACAAGGTTGCGTTTAGGAATTGGGTAGAGGATGTGATGGATCAAATTTTACTATTAAACAAATGATTGGAAAATGAGGGAGAAGAATAAGGTGATTTATGGTTTTATGGATTTGCAACGGCGCATGATAGGATTAATAAGGAAGCTCTATGACAGGGTTTTTAGTATTATATGATGTTGGTGGTAGGCTTCTGAATGGAATCAAATATGTATGGAGATAGTGAAGCGTGTAAAGTAGTAGAAGTGATTGGTTTAATATTAAGTAGCGGAAGGAGGAGGAATGTGCTAGTTGCTTGGTTTTCAATTTTGCATATGGATTGGGTTATGAAAGAATTAGAGGTTTGGTGGGCAGGAGATGTGTTAGAATGAATGGAGAATGGAAGAGAGTGGACAGGTGGCCTACCTATTTATAATGCGGTGATTTATTTGGCTTGTGGTGTGATCTGAAGAGAGTTTGAAGAATTGGTAGTAGAGTGATTTGGTTGGATGTGAGTAGGGATGTTAGTGGTGATTAAGAGGGAGGTTATGGTTTGTGAGTGAGGACAGTCTTGGTGTGAAGTTACGTTAGATGGTGAGGACTGGAAAAGTGTCTGATTTTAAATTTTAGGATATATGTTGGATGAAAGGGAACAGATAATGCAGAGTGTAGTAGGAAGTTGTGAAGGGCAGGAAAGGTGGCTGGTGATTAAATCGTTGGTGGATGTAAGGACTCAGTCTTGAGTGGGCACTAGATTCTTCATGAGGGTATTTGTTACAGTTTATGATAGTAGTGAGACTATGGTCTGGAATAAGAGGTGAGAAGAATTGGAAGAATTGATAAAATGACAATTAAGGGGTGTTTTAGGTTGGAGAATAATTGTAAAATGAGGAATGAACGCTTAAAGAGAGTTTGTGTGGTGTGAAGAAAGGAATAATTAGTGAAATGAAAGTCGTTTGAGATGGTTGGTCTGTGGAAAGGATTGATGGTAGTCGGTTGGTTAGGTATGTATGAGTATGTGGTGTGTGTGTGGTGTGTGTGTGTGTGTGTGGGTGTGTGTGTGGTTGTGTGTTGTGAATCGCCGGTTGGGAGACGAACAAAAGTTTGACTGAGTCCGTAAGGAGTGGTCCTGGAGGAGAGAAATGTAAGTTTTCAGTAGCGAAAGAAGGTGCATAATGGGTGAATGGGGTTTTTGTAAGTGGGGTAAGGTGTGGCCCTGGCAAAGGATGAACCCCACATTGACGAGATATTACAGTTCCGTGAATGCTTTAGGGTGGATTTTACTGACTGCGACAGTTTCTCACTAATAGTATAAAGGGGGCGGTAAAGGCTGGACTTTCTTTTCTTCTTTGTCATGTTCTTCTACTATTTTCTTTTTCCGGTGCATGTTAGGCACCTTACACCCAGTCTTGGGGAAGAGTGGATATATATATCTATAAT
>JABUQX010075185.1:0-35000 GCA_015478945.1 Trachelipus rathkii | reverse complement strand
ACAAAACGACAAAATACCCAACCCCAAAACCAACACTACAAAAATATTCTGTACAATAAAAATATCCACACCATGTACTCAACCACCACCAAACGACGAAGCCATCCGTAAACATAACGACAAAATACCCAACCCCAAAACCACAAGACCAACACTACAAAAATATTCTGTACAATAAAAATATCCACACCATGTACTCAACCACCACCAAACGACGAAGCCATCCGTAAACATAACGTCAAAACAACTCACCCCAAAACCACAAAGACCACCACTAACAAAAAATATTCCTGTACAATAACAAATTTCCACAGATGTACTCAACAACCACAAACGAACGAGCAAATCCGTAAACATAACAACAAAATCCCAACCCCAAAACGCATAACCCCAACCATCTAACAAAAATATTCTGTACATAAAATATCCACACGCATGTACTGCAACCACCAACCAAATGAAACGAAGCCATCCGTAAACAATAACAGCAAAAAATGCAAAAAACAAAACCAACACTACAAAATATTCCTGTACAATAAAAATATCCACACCATGTTACTCAAACACGCACCAACGACGAAGCATCTGTTAACATAACACAAATATCCAACGCCCAAAACCGACAAGACCCAAACACTTATACAAAATATTCTGTACAAATAAAAAATATCCACACCATGTAAGCTCAACCACCACCAAACGACGAAGCCATCCGTTAAAACATAACGACAAAACACCCAAGACGCAAAACCACCATGTCTATTTTAAACAAAAAATATCTTACATAAAATATCCACACAACATACTCAAACGCACCACCAAATGACGAACAGCCATCCTATAAACATAACAAAATGACGCAAACACCTAAAAAACAAGACAACAATGCAAAAATATTCTGTACAATAAAATATCCACACTATGTTACTCAACGCACAACCAAAGGACGAAGCCAATCCGTTAACATAACCGGCAAACACCCAACCCCCAAAGCACAAGACCCACTACAAAAGTAATTCTGTCCAATAAAAAATATCCAACACCATGTACTCAAGCGCACCACCAAAACGACGAGCTATCCATAAACAATAACGACAAATACCCAACCCGAACCACAAGACCAACCTGCAAAATATCTCTGCACAATAACAAATATCCATCCCGATGTACTCGCACACACCACCAAGCGACGAAAGCCAATGCCGTGAACATAACGACAAAATACCTAAACGCCCAACACTACAAAAATATTCTGTACAATAAAAATATCCACACCATTTGTACTCAACGACACCACCAAAACGACGAAGGCAATCCGTAAAAACATACGGACAAACAATACCGAACCCCAAAACACAAGACGCAACACTACAAAAATATTCTGTACAATAAAATAAATACCATGTACTCAACCACCACCAAATGACGAAGCCATCCGTAAACATAACACGACAAAATACCCAACCCCAAAACCACAAGACCAACACTACAAAAAATATGTACAATAAAAATATCCACACCATGTACTCAACCACCACCAAACGACGAAGCCATCATAAACATAAAACGACAAACATACCCATACCCCAAATCACAGACAAACAACTACAAAAATATTCTGTAAAATAAAAATATCCACACCCATGTCTCCAAACCACCACCAAACTGACGAAGCTATCCGTTCACACAACGACAAAACAACGCCAACCCCCATTCAACACAAACACTACAAAAATATTCTGTACAATAAAAATATCCACACCACGTACTCAACCACCAACCATCCCTAAACATAACAAAATACCCAACCCCAAAACCTCACCAACTTAACAATAAAAATATCACACCATTTACTCAACCACCACCAAATGACGAAGCCATCCTATAAACAAAACGACAAAATACCCAACCCCAAGACCAAACACTAAAAAATATTCTGTTATAGAAGAAAATATCCACACCATGTACTCAACCACCACCAAACGACGAAGCCATCCGTAAACATAACGACAAAATACCCAACCCCAAAACCACAAGACCAACACTACAAAAATATTCTGTACAATAAAAATATCCACACCATGTACTCAACCACCACCAAACGACGAAGCCATCCGTAAACATAACGACAAAATACCCAACCCCAAAACCACAAGACCAACACTACACAAATATTCTGTACAATAAAAATATCCACACCATGTACTCAACCACCACCAAACGACGAAGCTATCCGCTAACACAACAACAAAACACCCAACCACAAGACCAACACTAAAAAAATATTCTGTACAATAAAAATTGAGCCACACCATGTACTCAACCACCACCAAACGGACGAAGCTATCCGCTAAACACAACACAAAAACACCCAACGCAAGCAGACGCACACTACAAAAAATCTTCTGTTACAATAAAAATATCCACACCACGTACTCAACCACCACCAAATGACGAAGCCATCCGTAAACATAACAACAAAATACCCAACCCCAAAAAAACAAGACCAACACTACAAAAATATTCTGTACAATAAAAATATCCCCACTTTAGATACTCAACCACCACCAACCCACGAGAGATTAAAACATCATCCCTCCAACCAACCCCCAAAACCACAATCCCCAACGCCCCCCCTTCCCAACCCATTACACTAATTCTACTTCCAATGGGGATTGAATCTCATTGATAGGAATCTCATTTCCTTATCACAAATTCACTTCATTATGAAACAAATCCAAAAATTTCAATTTCAAAGTTTTTTGAATTTAAAAATATAGCTAAAAAATTCCAAACTTTAAAAAAAAAAGTGGTATAGCTATATATCACAAATGACAATATGGTCATCAGTTGATGAGTTAAGAATTGGACAGACGATAGACAAATCTTCTTGGAATATAAAGTATAAATATGTAATTTTATATAATTTTTTGTTTTGTGTGTTTCGCACAAAATTACTCTTCTGCGCTAGATTTTACAACTTCCCTGTACAATAAAAAATAACTATTGTATTGGCTTACAAATTTTGCAAGTCTTGTATCCCACATGATAAATTGACACCATTTCATTGATACAGTAACCCAGTTTGTACAATAAAAATATCCACACCATGTACTCAACCACCACCAAACGACGAAGCCATCCGTAAACATAACAACAAAATACCCAACCCCAAAAACCACAAGACCAACATTACAAAAATATTCTGTACAATAAAAATATCCACACCATGTACTCAACCACCACCAAACAATAGAAATAACCAATAAACATATCGATAAAAATACAACCCCAAAACCACAAAAATATTCTGTACGATAAAGATATCCACACCATGTCACTCCATGTACTCAACCACCACCAAACGACGAAGCCATCCGTAAACATAACAACAAAATACCCAACCCCAAAATAGATTAGACAACATTACAAAATATTCTGTACATAAAAATAATCCACACCCAATGTACTCAACCACCACCAAATGACGAAGCCATCCGTAAACATAACGACAAAATACCGCAATTCCCGCCAAAAAATAATGCAAATATTCTTATGGTCACTAACAAAGAAATATTAAACAGCTGAAAGATTGAAAACCAACCAGAAGTCTCCCTATTTACCCCCTTAGAATTAAACATTATAAGTACACATTATTATTAAAAACCTTAAAATGTCCCAACCAGTGGAATCTGATCATATATCCAATATTCACCTCAAAAACCTAGGATATGCCTATTGAACATTGCATGGCAAAACCAACACCCTACCACATTTATGGAAACATACATATGTTATACCAATATTAAAACCAAACAAATCACGAATAGTATAGATCTATATCATTGCTCTCTACAATATCCTAAATATTTGAAAATCCTCATTAAAATTTTCCCCATTATTCCTTTATCAGACTCGCAACATGGATTATGACAAAAGTACTCTACTACTGTGCCATTCTCCTAACTGATCTAACATGACACATTCTTATGGGTTTTAACCATACTTCCTCCACCCCTTGATGTACTCTCCTTGTAGCAATAAACGTCAGCAAAACATTTGAGCATTTGATACAGTCCCCCATCACCCTTTAATAGACAAAGTCTTAAACACAAATAAAACCATCAAAGGCAAAAAATATAATAGCAAGTTTTATATCCGGTTGTACAGATAGTCATCCAGGGACACCAGTCCTCCTGCTCATACAAATTATATATAATCTTTAACTCTATCCACTCATATGCCGATGACATGACACTCTATTCTCTTCAACTCATTTCAATTATAATCCTTTTACTTCTAGAATTGCCTCTCGTCTTAATCTTTCCCGATTCCTATTCTCGATGATCTGGAATAGAATTTCCCGATTGGGGTCCGTCTCAACTTTGTGAAAAATTCATTTCTTTTAAAACTCAACTTCTACAAAATCTCCCTCTGCTAAAACACCTAACTTTTCTAATATCTTTCGACGGTTCTCTCGTCTCTCCTGTTGACAATATAAACATCCTTTGCCCTTTACAAAGTCCAAAAAATAGTCTTGGAAACGCTCACCATCACAAACGGTTGCTAGGTGCGGCTTTCAAAGAAAACTTGGGAGTTCTGTTTTAGACTGCGAGACTTTTTTTCCTGCTTCTCAGTTACTCTCTCCAGCTATACAAGGGTTCTCATCCGCCCTTGTATTGGAGTACTGTTCTCATATCTAGGGGGGCTTCTGGTTTCACCCGGCTTTTTGGACAGGGTTCGAGTCAAAAGCCCAAAAGGCTTATAAACTGTCCTGTACTTTTCCAGTTCACCTTGACCTCTAAATCTTTGCGGCGCCGATGTTGGAGCTTTAATCTCTTTTCTTAGTACCCGCCACAAGCGGCAGGTGTTCGATGGAACTTACCACTCGCTCGCGAACCACACCCTTTACGACGCCCCTTCGTAGCACAAGGGGTGCTGTTCTGCCTTCATGAGTTTTGTGTGGATCTTGGTAACTCCAGGCTAGTTCGCTGCGGTGCTTCCTTCTTTTCCTGCCACCTCTGTTCTGTGGAATTCTCTTCCATTTTCTGTGTTTTCTGCTGAATTTAATCTCCCTCACTTTAAGCCTGCATCTGTGCTCAACTGCTAGTGTGCAACACCCCGTCCCTGAATAGGGCTCTGCCCGTGAGTGGTGGTGAACCAACCTGGTAAAAAAAAAAACTCCTCGCACAAATGGGAGGAACTTGCCCAAATTAATTTTAAAACCATAACAAAATCAACCCAATAACCCACTTCGTAAATAAACCTATTTTCATTACTTCTATCAATATTCCAAAGTATTTGGAAAAACTAATCTTGAAATAAAATTTATCCTTTATCCCCTATACTCACAAAATGAATTTAGACAAAAAACAATTCCTACTGCACCACTTCCTAACTGATTTAACAAAAACACTCCTCACGTTTTAACACTATCTGACCCCCGCCCTTATCAATACTCCTCTTTGTAGCAATAGACATCAACAAGGCATTTGAGACAGTCCCCATGATACCTTTTAATAACAAAATATTAAACATGACGACAACTTTATTTTGCAAATTTCCTATTCCAGTCGCACGCTAAAGTTATCCCAGGGGCACCATTCCTCCCGTACGTACGAATTATAATGGAGTTCCATAGGGAGCTATTGTTTCAAACCTCACTCTTCAACCTCTTTATGCATTATCTACAAAGCACTTCCCCTCCTAATAAAAAATAATAGTTATGCTGATGATCCTTTGCACTCAGCAAGCTCAAAATTCTTCTCATAAAAAATAGTAATGGCAAAAGAACTGCAAACAATTTTATATAAACCCGACTGGGACCAATGGTGACAAACGAACTGAAGACAGTAATTTCCTCAAAAATCACTATTACATTACTCATCCCAAAAAGAGAATCTAGCACCTACCCAGATATATTCCTATCAAATTGTAAGGGTTCGCCCGTCGATACTGCCTTGTTGAGGTTTTTCATTGTATGTCGATGAGGTTTATGGTAGAATCTTGAGGATCCCGTTCAGTGTTCTTTTAATTATTTTTTTTATGTTATTTGTAAAGGATCGCCTAAGAACCTCCTAGGGGTCCGTAATGTTTCAGTGTCGCTTGTTTTCGAGCAGTAATCTTATTACTTGCTCTCCTTTGAGATCGACTTGGTCGATAGTTCTTCCACTTTATTTCATGTAGCTCTTTTGGTTTGTTCCTTTAACTTTCACAGTAGTTATTTTAGTTACTTCAGTAACTTACAAAATTATTTGTTTTATTAATTGTTTTTATGTTTTACCCAACATCAAGAATTTACAATTAGAGTAATATTTTTTATTAACATTTATCTTAGCCGGAAGAAGTGGCTCATTATTATCATTGCTATCTTTTCTATAATTGTTTCTTTAAAAACAAAGGTTATACTTTTTTATTGATATATTAAGTTCAAGTTCTTCTAGGATAAAACATTCCCAGCCTCATTGAATTATATTTTGTTAATTAGAAGAAGGTTTAATTCTCCTTCAAGAAAGAAATTACCATTGGTGTTAAGAATCAAAAAGGGTCAATAACTCTATCGTTATAGCAAGAATAATAATTAAATATTTATTAATTGTAAAATATATAAAGAAAAATAATTAGCAAATGTGATCATAAAGAAAAGCATATGATCCAACCTGTGAAATTTTTACAGTAGTAGCAATTATAAAGCAACTCACAAAGATCGGCTTCAGTAGAAGCCTGTATACCTGCACCTTCTACAAAATAATAGACCCCCCCCCATTAGAAGACAACCATCATACGTTTGACCTTTGACACTCATATGACATTTACTCCACATATTAACAATATCACTTCAAGAGCCACATAAATTAAATGAAGTGAAAACACTAACCAGAACAATCTTTGGCCAACATAGAGAAACTCACAAAAGTGTACAGACAATACATTAGCCTCTTCCTAAATTATGCATCACTTGTTTGGGCTTCCACAATATCACAAACCAATATAAGAATTTAGAAACCACGCAAAATAATCCATCTAATATCAAACAAAAAATTTTCCCATTAAAAGCCCACCTTGACATGATAAGCTGTCAATTTTACATCAAATAACTCTCAATTGATCCCCCCTTGCTTCAAACATTACAAGCCCAAAAGACTAACCTAGAAGGAAAAAAATAACACCAAAATTATACTATTCTAACATATACTACACACTACCCCCCTCCCCCCATTACTAAACACATTCACACACAAATAACTCTTAAGAACGATCTCTGTGTATCCAAATAACACAATACATAAAACACGTCAACCCAATATATAATCTACAGAACAAACTGTAGACCATCAAACCCGCGTAATGCTGTCCCGTATCCGCTCTGGCCACCCCCCCTTTCTTCAAAAAAAAAAAAAAAAATACATTTAGAATTCAATGAAGCACCCTCACACCCACTGCCAAAAATGTTTTCCCCAGACTAACGAAGTCACAAGAAATCTCATACGTGCCTTGACGGACATTAGACACCACATCAACACGTTTTTTTCTAGCGAATCTCTAGCCCCGCTTCTACTGTGGTGGCCACAATATTTCGAGGTAGCCTGCTTCTTGTAGGAGGGAGGGGCGACAAAAAGTGTGGGTATATATATATATATATATATATATATATATATATATATATATATATATATATATATATATATATATAATATATATATATATATATATATATATATATTATATATTTATATATATATATATATATATAATATATATATATATATATATATATATAAATATATATATATAATATATATATATATATATATATATATAATTATTATATATATATATATATATATATTATATATATAGTTATAATATTATATATAGTATTATATAGATCACATCAATACCATCACCACCAGCCCAAAGACTGGGGTAAGATGCTTAGCATGCACTGGAAACCAGAAAAGTAGATAAGAATATAACAAGTCGAAAAGAAAAAAGCCCAGCCTTACCTCCTTTATACCTTTTTAGTGAGAACTCGTCGCAAGTAGAAAATTAGAGCTTCAATGGGACCGCGACGGACCCCTCACTATAGCATCTTGTCAATATGGGGTTCATCCCTTGGGCCAGGTGGGCCACAAACCATACCCCCCTCACAAAACCCCACCAATCACTCCAATTATGCACCTTTCTTCTAGCCTCTGCCAACTCACATTTCTCTCCTGCCAGGCATTCCTTAACTGTGACTTATATCACACTTTTTCTTTGGTCACCCAGCCGGTCGTTTCCAGCACAACTCACTCGCACCTAATACCATAGCCTAACCAACGACTATATTTCCATCCTTTCAATTGACCACAACCATCTCAACGTAACTTTCATTTATTCTCAATTTATCCTTTCTTCACACCACACAACTCTCTAATAACGTTCATTCCTCATTTTACAATTTCTTCTCACACCTAACACACACCCCTAAGATTGGTCCATGCTGAACACAATTTGTTCCTTAGATCTATACCTGCTTATTCCAGACCCATAGTCTCACTAATATCATTCACACAAAACCAAATAACCCTCATATAAGACCCAAGCGCACTCAAGACTTAGTCCTTTTACATCCACCAACATTTAATTGCCACCAGCCACCTTCCATGCCATGCACAACTTTTCTACTAAATTCTGCGTCATCCATTCCTTATCATCCAACATATATCCTAAAATTTATTTAACTCGGACACTTGTTCCAGTTGCTCACCCTCTAACATAACCACACCAAGGACTGTCATCACTCACAACAATAGCCTTACTCTTATCTCGTTTACTTTCAAACCTCCTCCTTTTACACACCCTCTACCTATCACAGAAGTTTTCAACAGATGCCCAGAGAGAACTTTTCAACGCTTCATCGCACCCACACACGCAACTTAGTGCGAGGTCGCTGCAGCGACAATGCGCCGTCGACCTTTCAGGAGGAGTCCGAGGATCGTTTTTGGAAGCTCATTTTCAGTTGTTATTCATCTCTATTATTCAACCCTTTTTCTTCCTTGGGGCAGCCGGCCTCAGCCCTCCTACTAAAAGCCGGCGGCGTAGAAGAAAACTCTGGACTTGGAATCTACTCTCGCCAAATTTGAAACAAAATAGTGAGAAGAAATTCAATTCAGTGCAGAACATGTGATCAGTGGATCTACAAACACTACTCATCTTTCGCCACACCTCCTCCTTTTACACACAACTGAATCTGTCAAGTATTCACTCCACTCAAAATAATCAGTAGTTCAATAATAACAAACAACTCATAACATAGGTATAATTCAACTTATCCTCAACCAAACAACCAAATTCAAACTTGGCTAAACTGACAAACAATATCTGAATACCAACTTTGGTTATCACACTAATTACACTGACCTAAAATAAATATGAATAACCCAAATCTTTTTAAAACATACCATCCCAATAAACAAAACATCCAAAATTTCTTGAAGTAACACTGGCAACACACCTAGTCTTCACAAAAACACAGAAAAAACATAAAATCAGCAAATAGGAAATTAAATATTCTACTTACACTTTCTCTAGAACGGAAATTAATAAAATAAACAAATATCCATCACCATCTACAAACAATACATCCGTCGAACACTAAATTACGCGTTACCTATATTGCACCCATTATTAACCAAGGGAAACATGAGAAAACTTCAAACCATACAAAACAAGGCACTCAGAATCATAACAGGTTGCACAACTACAACTCCACAACAACACTTACATGAAGAAACAAAAATATTACCCATATATATAAATATTAAGAAATGATAGGCACACAGTTCTACACTAAAACACAAACACCTCAACACCCATGCCACACTGCAATTCCCAACCCCACTAACCACAGGTTAAAACAACCTCCATCTTCCCTAGCCTTATTATACAAACAAATCCTAAACAACACCCGGCCCCACAGGGCAACATCAAAAAATACAAAAACAATAAAAAACAAATATACACACACATAACTGAAAATTATGTAAGAAACCGACAACCAAACAATATACTAAATGAACATCCACCAGAAGTTAAATCTGAATTCGACTCTCTTCCTGTAACAGTCAATTATCCTTTGGCAAATTAAGATGCGGCCACCACCCAAACCTGCAATATTACAAATACAGGTTTAAACCAGACCATATCAAATATCCTAGTGTGTCCAGCTAACCATCGTCCCAGAGCAATCTGAGACATCACAAATTTAAGCGATCTTTGGAGGAAGCCGACTGCGGCGGCGGGCTATCTTATCGAGGTGTGGCCACTCTAAACAATACATCCGTGGCGAGGGAGCCAAAAAAAAAATTATATATATAATTAATTTATTATCTTCCTTCTATCCCCAGATTTGGGGCGAGGTGCGCAGCATACCCCAGAACAGAAAAGTAGTAGAAGAACATGATCGCAAGTCGTAAAGAAAGCTCCCCTTTTTACAACGCGTTTCCCTTTATACCCCCAGTGAGAAATCGTCGCAATCAAAAAATCCCTCCTGAGGCTTCACGAAACCGCGGCGGACCCACACTGTGGCATCTCGTCAATGTGGGGTTCATCTCCTGGGCAAAGCCAACAACCATACCCCCTCACAAACCCAGCCACTCACTCCTGTTATGCACCTTTTTTCTCGCCTCTGCCAAACTCACACTCGTCTCCTTTAGGCATTCCTTTATTGACTCAATCCACTTTTTCTTCGGTCTCCCAGCCAGTCGATTCCCAACACACTCACCACTATATAACCGGTTAACCTTTCCATAATGACCAAACCATCTCGATGTACTCTCGTTTATTCTCTCATTTACGCCCTTCTTCACACCAGACAACTTCCTAATGCGTTCAATCTTCACTTTATCGATTTTTCTCACACCTAGCACACTCCTAAGCATGTCCATTTGAAAAATTTGTACCCTAAATCTATCCTGGACCTAATTTCAGACCAAAGTTTCAGTCTATACATTAACACAGGTAACAACATACTCTCATGCAAAACCCTAGGGCACTCAAGACTTAATCCCTTCACATTCACCAAGGATTTAATTTCACAAGCCACCTTCCTACCATTCACAACTTTCCTACTACATTCTGTATCATCCGTTCCCTTTTCATCCAACATATATCCTTAATATTTAAACTTCGATACTTGTTGCTATCGCTCACCATCTAACATGACTTCAACACCGCAGACTCTCCTCACTCACCAGTACCATAACCTTACTCTTATCTATATTTACTTTCAAACAACTCTATCATCCCCTCAAAAATATATATATTATATATATATATTATATATATATATAGTGATATATATATATATGTATATATATATATATACTAATATATTATATATATACTATATATTATATATATATATATATATATATATATATATTATATATATATATGGTAAAAAAGAAGAGGATTTCATTAACAAGCAAAAATTTCTATACTTATTATCTCAATATCTCAAAAACTACAATAGCACAGGGAAAAGAATACATTGCTGGAATGCTGGTCAATTTTAGTGTTCGGAAAAATGTAAAAAAAAAAAAAAAAAAAAATCAAAACTACAATATTTTAAATTTGCTTTTTTTTTTTTTTTTTCTAAAAATTACCCCAAGGTTATTCCGCCCCGTGGGCGGTAATCTGGCTATTCCCGGCTTCCGGGGAACTACGGGTAAGGACTAATTCCCCCCTCGCGGGAGGGTGTCTCCGACCCCGCTCTTTGGTATTTGGGTGTCGCGGGGGTTCCCTCCCGCCCCTCCCCTACGGGGTATGAAACGTCCCCCTCTCCCCCGTCGGCTTCGAGCCCCCTACATTGCCGTGTAATACCTTTACAAATAATAATATATATATATAATTATGCTCCCCTGCTCTAAAAAAAAAATGCCAATAATTTATTTTATTTATTTATTATCATTATTATTTTTTTTTTTAGTTTCCATAAATAAATTTTTTGAAGATTCCAAAAATATTTTTTTTTTTGCTTTATGGTTATTGTAGTTTTTTTGATTTTTTTTTTTTTTTTTTTTTTTTTTTTTTTTTACATTTTCCGCACTAAAATTGGACCCGCATTCCAACATGAATTCCTTTTGCCAGTAGAATGTAGCTATTGTTTTTGAAAAATTCTGAAATTTTAAAAATTAATATTTGGCTGTAATAAAATACATATAAGCCTATATTATATATATATATATATATATATATATATATATATTATATATATATATATATATATATATATATATATATATATATATATATATATATAATATATTATATTATATATAATATATATATATATATATATATATAAATAACAAACAAACTGGCTCATATTTACAGACTATACAGAACAAAACCTCCACAAATTTTAAACTAAAGTTTACTTTCCTTACCAAAGCAATTGAACTTTTTAATATAATATTAAAGGCTATTAAAAAAGTTGTGGTTACAGTCACACTACAAAAAAATTTAATCCCAATTATTCCCTTGAAACGGATCCTCAGGAATATGAAGTATGGAAGGAACAGTTGGATGTCTGGTATGACGTGTATGATGAGGACCACAAGAAACCGGCTGGTGTGGTTTTGTTGAGTTTAGGGAGAAAGGCGTTTGTATGTGTCAGTAAGTTAGACTGGAAGTCGTTGGGAAAGAAAGAAGGTGTGGATGTTGTGCTGAATAGATTAGATGAGAAATATGCGAAAGAAAAGCAGAGAGACAGGTATGATCGAGTGTGTGAATATTTTTATATAAAAAGAAAAAATGAAGAGTCTATGAGAGAGTATGTGAGCAGGTATGAAGTTGTAGAGCAGAAGTGTAAAGTGGTTGGAAAGGTAGATTTAGGGGTGGACATGAAATGCGTGCATTTGTTGGAAGGAGCGAACATTGATGATAACCAGAAGCAAATGGTTTTGGCTTATTGTGGTAAGGATGTATGGAAGTTTAGAACTTTTAAAGATGCCTTGGTGAACATTTGTGAAGGGTTTGGAAGAGGTAATGTTGTAAAGGTGAATAAGGAGGTAGTAGAGGGAAGTGGGGTGTGGTACGGAAGTAATCAGGGGGGTGCAAGAGGTGATGGGCTCAGTTACGGTGTGAGAGGAGAGTGGAAAGATGGAAAAAGGTTAAATGCGAAAGATGCTTTTGGGAATGTACGAAAGTGTATAATCTGTCGGTCGGAATATCACTTTGCGTATTTGTGTCCCAAGAATGCACTAAATGAGAGAAAGGATAAAGAGTGTTCGGGTGGTGAGAATCGAGAGCAACGGAAGGAGGATGTGAGGAATACTAGGGGGAATGAAGAGGTGGAGAGAAATGAGGTAGCAACAGTAACAGGTGAGAGAGATGTTTATATGGAATCTGGAATGACTGGTGTTGGATATCGGAGGAGGTGGGATAGATTCGGGAATCTGAAGAGGTGTGATTTTTGTCATTCGGAAAAACATTTGTGGAGATCTTGTGATGTGTATAGGGTAACAGAGAGCGAAGGGGTGATGAAGTTGTGTTCGGTGGAGGATAATGTGGAGAAAAGGGTGTATTCGGTGGGTAATGGGGATGTGAATAGTGTTGGAATTGGTAGGGGAAAAAGGTTAGTGAATTATGTGAAAGAGTGAGGAATGGATAGGAATGGGGAGAGGGATATCAGTTGGGACTAATACGAGTAGTGAGGAGTCGTTGTCTGAGGGGGTGGATGGGGATAGACTGAGTAAAGAGTATGAAGAGATACTTCAGATATGTGATACAGGTCCGGTGGATGATGGCGAGACTGTGGGTGGTGAAAGAGAAGGACATAAGGGAGCACTCGGAGTTTAGAAGAGTGTGACAATAAGGGAGAGAGTGTAAAGAACGAAGGTTGTGTGAGTGGTGCAGGAATGTAATACTGGAGTAGATGAGTGTCTCAAGGATGTGGGAGACTGGACTAGAGAAAATAGGTTTATGGGTTGAGTGGAGAATAAGAGGAATAGGAAGACTGAAAGAAATGAGAAACCGAAGAATTATAAAGTGTATTAAGTGTTTAGGTGTTTGGGTTTTTGTTGTGCTCGTGGGCTGTGGTGTGTTTGGTGGTGAGGATTTTTCTTCTTCTTTTTTTTTCCGTTTTTTTGTTTTGTGTTTTCGTTGTCATTGTGGGTGTGTTGGGTAGTGAGTTGTTTGTGTTTGGGGTGTGTGTTTAGAAAGGAATGGGCAACAGTGGAAGAGAAAGAGAGGAGAGAGAAAGGTATAAGATTGATGAGGTTTTGTGTTTTCATTTTTTTAAGGGTGAATGTTTCTTGGGAGAAGAAAGGAAGAGAAGAAGAAGATGAGGAAGTAGAAGAAGTTTGTAGCCTGTAGCCTTGATCTGTTGTTGGAAGATGTTTGGATCTGGAAGTTGGATTAAGAAGAGGACTGCAGTGATTGATTATTATTTGTCTCTCTTTAGTGAAAGTGTTTGTGTTTTTTAATTTCCTTTTATTTTTCTCATTCCAGTGATTAAGCACTGATTTAATAAAGAGTTAAAGAGATATTGATGTAAGGGTTGACAGAGGATTAGGAACAGGAACTAGGGTATGGTAGCCGTTATTAAGTGGTTTCAAGAGTTAGTCGTTAGATTGGATATTAAAGAGTAAAGAGTTAAACAATTGGAAAAGAACAAAGCCCGCCCCTCAGAAATTTCTGGGAACTGGGCTTTATGTACATATCGTATCAAATTAACTAAATGATTAAGCTTATTAATTACTAAAAATCATAGTTACATATTAGTAACTATTACAAACAAGTCCTGTTTATTTGTTGTCCACCAAAAAAGTATTCACTCCCACAGAAGTATGCAACATAATCAAAATCTTAAAAATTCACAAGATGAAGGACCAGACTACATTTCCAACATCCACCTCAAACATCTGGTCATAACACAATTATCGTTCTAACGCAAATATTCAATGTTACATGGTTAAACAACAATTAAATTATTTGAAACCCCTTTTGGGGAAACACTCCCACATTATGCAATACTGAATCTTCCAATAATCACTCTACCTATATACCCATAACACTCCGGAAAAACTACTACTTCTCAAGCCACCCCTTACATCACCTTGCCAGAATCACAACACAGCTTCAGACAAAAAAGTTTTACCAGTTAAACTACCACACTCCTAACAGACTTGACCCAACACATTCTAACTGGTTTTAACCAAAATTCCCAATCCCCTTCCCTTCGCACATTACTCGCAGCTATCATTTGAGTCTTAATTAATAGACAAAATTCTAAATACAAACCTTTCCATACATACACACACACACAAAAAAAAATCTTAATCACATAATATGCAATTGATATAAATTCCATTTTTTTAAAAAAACTATTTGCACCTTTTGAGGTTCCTGCAATTTACACAATTTCATTCAGGAAAAAAATTATTTTTTAAAATACTTTGAGTTTCTGATATCTCATTTTGTTCCCTAATTAATTATTTAAAATATTCCCACACTAATAAACTCATAGATGTACATGACCGCCTCGTTAGCCTGCATGTATAGTTCTCAAATACTACCATTATTACATTTACATATTTTAAAGAAAAATCATCATTTATTCAAAAGGTCTTTCAACATATGTTTAATAATAATAATAATAATAATAATAATAATAATAATAATAATAATAATAATAATTACTAAAAATACTTACTCAAATCACTTTTGACTGAATCAAGTGAATTACTTTTGAGCTCAGATGTGGTAACTAAAGGAAGCCTCTGAGAAAGAAGAGGAGAATTCTCTAAGCTTGAAGGACCTGATACAGGCGACATGTCTAGAACATTTTCTCCTTGATTTGTAAGAGGAGAAGGAGGTGCACTGTGGGCTAGCATAACTGTGCCAGTTATATTTGATTTTGATACGACTGATGATTGTGAAGTCGAACTTAAACTCATTGACTTAGTATATGAAGATCTGATAAATGGGCTTGAACGAGATGACTGAGAATTCAAGCTTCTACCAGGAGAGTTATGTGAAGGAGTTTCCGATCCTATTTTCATAGGTGACCTAGCTGAATCAGATGAAAGTGAAACTTGAGAACCAGATGAATTCATCTGCTGAGGTGACATGTACTGCTTAGTTAGTGTAAAAAATGGAGGCAAAGGGGCAGCAGAGGTTCCTTCAGCACTTTCTTCACTACTATTACTTTCTTCAGCTGCAGGGAAAGATGAAGGTGTTGAAGGAAGGTCTGGAGCAGGTGATGGAGTACTAGGAGACGAAACTCTTTGCTGAGGAGTGCCAGGAGAATGAGAAACTCCTATAGATAATGCAGGTGAAGGCTGAGGCTGCAAAATAGGTTTCATGGGAGAGTTAGACGTTGGGTTGCTGGAATCAGCAACATTAACACCCCCAGAAATCAAATGATTTTGAATTTGTTGTGATTTTGAAGTTGTTGCAATTACAGGCTGCAAAGAAACTTGCTGAATTTGTTGTCCCATACTTCCCGATGTCTGAACTACTAATTGTTGAACTGAAGGTGTGTGTTGTTGCTGAGCCTGAATTAGTTTCGTAATAATAGCAGAACCAGGACTAATTGTAGCTGACCCTTGTGTTAATAAAGAAGCTAAATGACTTTCCATTAGTTCATTCATATTAATTCGCCCTTGAATGGTAACATTAGGAGGTGGACCACCTGATGCTAGACCGGTTTTAGACTTTTGATAAGGTTGCCTTGTTGTTATAGCGGTAACTTTACTACCGTGCCTAATTAGTTGAACAACTCTACCTTGTGGAATTGATAAATTACTTCCCAATCCACTATTATCTACTTTCATATTTGACACAACCACACCTTGAAGAATTTGAGGAGACTGTGACTCCTCAGTCTTCTTTTCCTCTTGTGAATGAAAATGGGAACTGGCGACAGAAACTCCTCCAATACTACCATCACTATCTTCACCAGATGGAGTTACTGGTAAAGGAGCTGGACTTGGTGAAACACTTGGTAAATGCCCACTTTCCGAAGTACTTGGACTTGTACTAGTAGTACCATCTGGTTTTTTTACTTGACTTTTCTTTTTACTAGAAGATTTACCCTCATTTTTAGGGGGAGGGCAGTTTTTTCGATTACGTGGTGCAGGCTGAGGCTGTGGGGTATTTGCCAGATCTTGCTTATATTGATCTAAAATTGCTTGAATTCGAGCTTTTGTTTCATCACTCTCTTCAACCTGAGGCTTTGCAACAGCTGGTTTAGGAGGCGCTTTGGGAGGAGGAGGAGACTTTGGTTTTGTAGGGGTGAGTGGAGCACTTGAAGGTGCTACTCCTTTTGATTTTGAACTTTTGCTTTTACTCTTACTAGATGTTGAAGATGGCGAGGAGGCTACTGATGAGTGCGAAGATGTAGAAGACAAAGCAGGAGAGGCAGCAGGTGGGGGTTGAGTAGCTTGAGCATTGCTTGTAATAGTCATTGTTCCAGATGTTGCAGCAGAAGGATTTACTAGTATTAATGTACCCCCTTGTGTAGAAGTTGGTATCGTTATAAATGTCCCTTCTCCTAGTCTCGCACCAGCAACAGCAGTAGTACTTACATTGGCAGTGGTAGATGGACTGCTCAGAGCTACTACTGAGCTTTCTGTTGATGTAGTAGGTATAGTGTATACAAAACTAGAACCAGATGTATTAGGAGTGTCATTTGACATGCTGAGTAGTTGAGCAGCAATCATTGATTCTTCAGAAGACGCATTTGGAGGATGATTAACATTTTGATGATTATTAACAGTATTAGTATCTTTTTCTTTCACAGATTTATTGGAGACTTTTTCAAAGACGGATTCAAATTCTCTTAGCTGTTCAAGAGTTTCTGAACTAACTGCATTAGAAGAACTGAGAGAGAGAGAACCTAACGCAGGTGTTGTAACTGCATTGGCAACAACTGGAGTAGCAGATACAGGAACTGAACTAACTGAGGAGATTCCTCCGATTCCTCTTAAATGATTCATAACCACCTGATTAACGAGCTGGCCTGTAACAGGTTTAACTGCAGTCGTTTGCGTTTGGGTACCAACACTTTGGGTACTTGTGGAAGCCAAAAATGTATTTTTTAAAAAATTTCTATTCAATCTTTCAGCTAATCCTTCTTCTTGTGCTTGCAATGAACTTCCTTTATTTTTTTCCAATTCTTTATTCTTTTCTGGAGATTGGTGTATTTCTGATGTATGCTGAATAATTGATGATGATGGTTTGGGCAAATCATCATTTACAGTTTCAGTTGATGAAGGTCTTATAGTGCGGATAACTAAACCACTTGGAACAACATTATGGCCAAGCATTTTTTGTAATTGAGTAGATGAGATTCTGGCTCCACTCTGACTTTCCAAACTATTACTGGTACCTGGACTTTGACCAAGTGTAACAAGTTGCGCAGTTTGCTGAGGACTTAAACCCTGTAATGCAACGGAGTGTGGAACAACAACTGTGCGAACTATTTGTCGATTCTGTACAATTTTTACATTGTGCAATACATTTAAAGGCCTAGTACCAGACTGAGTAATTGCTAAAGGGGCTGTAGGTCTCATAGTACTTGCAGAAGATTTAATTACTCGAGTACCAGGCGGAAACCTTAAATCAAAAGAACTTGGGACAATGCCAAGATTTGTCGAGCCATCACTTCCCTGTACTTGAATAAATTGAGCTGGAAGCAGCAGCTGATGCATACCAGAAGGTTGAGGTTCAACAGAAGGTGATGTTCCTCCAGTACTTACAGCAACGTGAGTACCAACTCCTGAAGAAATAACTGGGAGAGATGATGACAAAACACTTGACCCTACAACAGGAATTGTAGATACACCCAAATTTATACTGTTCGTCAAACCAGAAGTTTGATTATCAGAGAGTGCGTTACTAGTTATATTAGCACTTGACAATGACAAAGAGGCTTCCGAGCTGACAGAGGGATTTGCGACCAGACTGACAGCTTCTGTTAGACTAGATCCAGGAACAGAACTACCGGTTATTGAACTAACAGCAGCTTCATTAATGGACGATGAAGTTGTTGTATGAAGAGAACTTTCAGTTGTTGTTAAAGACTGAACCAAAGGGCTAGAAGGGGTAGAGCGATCTCTAAGCAATGTTTCCAGCATACTAGGTGTTCTGGTTTCCCCTGATATAGTAGCCACGGTGGTGGTGGTGGTGTTAGATGCTGCTTGATTCATGTTGCTACTGAATGTAACAAGATTTGAATTCAAGCTAACAAAACAACTACCTTGTGTCTCACCAGGGGAATTATTAGAATTGAGCCTTGGGCTCAAAGTCTGAGACACGCTTCCTACCACCGTGGCAGAGGCTAAAGGGGAAAACCTTTCATTTTCTGTTTGTGATTGCCCTATGTAAGATGATGTGCTTGGGCCTTCATGAGCATTATGCTGTTGACTTAAATTACTTCGTATGGGAACTGGGTTTGGGAATGTTATAGGAGTACCTGCCCCTAAAAAATTACTACTAGGAGTAATTGAAATTGTAGGTCTTGGTTGGTTTCCAATTGATCTAACTAATGGTGATCGAGTTAATATATTGCTAGAACCCCCATTATTTAATCCACTAGGTCCGGCACCGCTGTCAATTTTTGATCTTCTTACAACTGTGGTGCCCTTTGGCAATGGTCTACTTAATCCAGTAGGATTACTTTTATCAGGAGGTAAATTAGGAGGATTGTGACTGACAGGCATGGCAATAGCCCTAACAGGTAGATGATGGTCAGATCTACCAACAATATCATGCCTAGAATTTTCGGGAGACATTATTTGATTTAGGACATTTTTTTGGGCTGCAGCAAGAACATTTGTATTAGCGTTTGTCTTTCGAATAACTGTTGTACCTTGTCTTTTTAAGTACTGCAAGCTTTCTTCAAAAGGAACAGTTGTTTTTGTCATTGTTATATTAGGAGTAAACTTATTAAAGGATTGATTTTGCAATAAAAATTTTGTATATGTTTCTTGAAATTTAGTATTATTACTACTACCTATCTTTCGATAATCAACCTCATTTTTCTTTTCTTCAAAACCATTGTGCGAGTTCAGAGTAACCAGCCGTCCCTCTCTAGTTCTGTATGAACATTTCATGGTATCTGGCTGAGTAGGGGTTGCTGGTGAAACGGATGAAGAATTATCTTTGTGTGGTCTACTGATAACGTAACCTGCATATCTCCAATTACCAAAAGTGTGACCCCTATGAGAGTAAGATATTGGTTTTCTTTCTCCTTCCGACATTGGGGAATTATTACTGGCATTACTCCCTTCACTTTTAACACAAGATACATAATTATTTGTCGAGATTTTATTTGCACTTGGAATTTGAATCTTGTTAGTAATGGAAGATCTATCATAATGGTTCAATACCACACTGGAATTACTATTTAAAACTTTTTTAACAGAATGGGTAAGATATGATTCAGAAGAATTTGAATTTGGAAGAGAATTTTTATGCCTATAAAGACGTAAAAGACTAGTACTACTTGCTCGGTTTGCATAAGATCTTTTAACTCTACCAGTGGTTGCATCAATTCTCAAACGTTTACGTCTATCAAAAGAACTAATCGCTGTAACCCTTTTACCTTCAAATTCTTTGTCATCTTTACCAGTAATAGAATTTGATTCAAATTCTGAATCTTCCGACTCTGAAAATGAAGTTGTTGTTGTTGTTCGAGCTCGACTTCGTGATCTACCAGTAGAGTCCGAATCTGAATTGAAGTACCTTAGTTTTGAAGGTGGTCTTCCTCTCCTTCCTCTTTTTGAATACATGCTGCCACGACATCGTTTGCTACCTTCAAAGTCTGATCCAGATGAATAATTTTGGTGCATTCCATAATATAAATCCTGATCATCTATGTCACTATCTTGTTCCATAAAATGTTCATACCCTTTTTCAATTCCAGTATATTCATCAACCTCAGCTGATGGTAGATGCTTAAATTGATTGTAATCAATATTAAGATACTTCAGCTCTTTGGTTACATTCTTAGCGCTTTCTGCATCGTTCATATATTTCTCACATATATTAAGAAGCTGAGATTTTTCAAGCATCCAAGACAATAATTGCCACCGAGGACTGCTTAAAACAACTGCTAAATCATCACACAACTCTTTGGAGATACCTATTTTTTCTTTGTTAAGAACAGCTTGAGAATCTGTAAGAATATCATATTGAGGGGGAGGTTCATCTCTTTCTTTTGCTGGCTCAGTCTCGGTCTTTAATATTGTTTCTGATTTACCCTGATTTAACTGTTCTATAAGACCTTCAGTAGTAGCTAAAAATCCATCCATTGAGTCTATGTCTTCTTTGACTTTTGTATCTTCAAGTTTGTTTGTAGATGGATCCTTCTTTTTATCAGATTCATTTATCAAATCCCAAACATCTACATTGCACTTAGAGTTAGAACTTATCTCTTGATGTGAATTACTGTCTGATGACACTCTACTTTCATCTAATATTAAGGATGCACCAGTTTGATTACCACCACTAGTTAAATCAGTATAATCCTGAACTTGTGTTTCACAAAAACCTTTTATCTCAATTTCAGTTGTCTCAGTTAAATGAACTTTATTTACATTTTCATTAATTATACAAATATTATTGGTCTGTGCAGTTGTATCCTGAATTGAAGAAACTGCTGATTTATCAGCTTCACTATGGAAAGTAATCTGATCTTGATTGTGATAATTAACCATAAGTTAGAGCATAATTTAGAACTGTTTTCAAACATTTATTACTTATTAATTCTGTCTTTACTGGTTTGTCTCGTTCAATAAGACACTGGGAACCAAGGCCAATAGAATTTTCGTATGAAAATGTTTGAGAAATCATCTCTGAATTTTCTTTAACTTGTGAAGAAATTTCAGAATTATTTTCAGAATTTTCAGTGTTTACCGATTCCCTGGGAGAATTTTTTGGCAAACCAAAATTCTTTAATTCCTCAAGGCGGTTCTGCGTTGGATGCAAACTGAAAGCTGTAAGAACACATTCCCTGGCAACACTTTCATGAAGGGCAAACACTGTAGCCAAATTCATAAAACCATCAGCCATCTGATGCTCGAGTCTTATCTGTTCTTCTTTAGGTCCATCCTTTGCCTGCAGTTTAACTGCTTCAAGTTCATTCATGTCCGAGGTTAGAGCACGAATTAAGAGTTCGGTAACTAATGCTGCATGAACGTCACCAAACTGTAATAAAAAAGGAAAGTAAAAAACATAAATATCCAGTTAAATATTTTGATTCTTCATTTATAAGAAAGGGGTCTGTATAACTTGTCAAAAATAGAAGTAATTTAAATATGATTTAATACTTTGCAAAATTACACCTTTTACTCTATAAATCATTCGACTCATTCAGAAATATTTCTATCTTAACTGTGAAATAAAGATTTTAAAAATAAATATATTTTTTTAATCAATTTCATTTCCATAGTTGTTTCCATAAAGTTTTTAAAAGAATTTAATGGTTATTTGACAATCAAATTGATAAGGTAAAAAGAAGTTTGCAAGAAATATAATTATTTTTAAGACTAGCCAAGAACTTAATAATAAACCATAGAGAGGGTCATATACAAAGAAAAAGAAAATAGAAACCTGCTGATGCAAAATAGATCCCATGGTATAAACATGTAGAGATGATGCTTTCAATTCCAGAAATTTTCTCATCATTCCAGTCAATTCATCTTCACCAATTTCTAACTCCTTCATCACATTGCACCATTCGATGAACAAAACTCTATTATATATATATATATATATATATATATATATATATATTATATATAATATATATATATATTATTATATATATATAGATATTATATATATATATATATATATATAATAATATATATTTATATATATATTATATATATGATATATAAATATATATATATATATAATGATTATTATTATTATTATTATCATTATCTTCCTTCTTCCTCCCCAAACTGGAGGGTAAGGTGCGTAAATGCATCGGAAACAGAAAAGAAAGTAGAAGAATATGACAAGTCGAAAAAGAAAGACCCAGCCTTACGGCCCCTCTATACCTATTAGTGAGAACGCCGTCGCAGTCAAAATATTCCACCCTAGAACTTACGGAATGGCACGGGCCTTCACTAAAGGGGAAATCGTCAGAGTGTAGGTTTCATCCCCTGCCAGGTGGGCCACAACATACCCCCTCACAAAACATCCCCCATTCATTATTCTCGCCATTCTTCTCGCTTCTGCCAAACTCCACATTTTCTCCTCCCGACATTCCTTTACGGACTCAAGTCCACTTTTTCTTTGACTCCCAGCCGGGTCGGTTCCCAACGCACTTCACACTATACATCCACTTAACCAACCGAACTATCATTCATCCTTTCCACATGACCCAAACCATAATCAACATACTTACATTTATTCTCTCTTTACCCTTTCTTCAAGCCACATACTCTCTAATACGTTCATTATCCTCATTTTATCAATTCCTCACACCTAGCACGCCCCTAAGATTAACATCTAACACATTGAACTTGATTTATACCTCTTATTACAGACCATAGTTCACTACTATCAAAACACAAGAACAACCAGGGTGTGGAGTCGTTCAAAAATTTTACCGACTCCGGCTCCACAACCCACCGACTACGACTCCGACTCTTCAAAATTTCCCGACTCCGACTCACCCTTTTGAAAATTGCCGACTCCGACTCCACTCTTTGAAAATTACCACTCCGACTCCACCCTTTCAAATGGCCGGGACTCGGAACTACAACTCTCTTTAAACTACCTACTTCCGACTCCACCCTGGGTATACAACATACCCTCATGGCAGACCCTGCGCACTCCAGACTTAGGTCGCTTTTACATTTCCCAACGATTATAATTGCTAACAGCCTACCATCCAGCCATACACACTTCCTACACCCCCCCCACTCTGGGGCCAACAATTACATTCCCTTCTCATCCAACACATACCCTAAATATTTAACTCAGAACACTTGTTCCATAGCTGCTCACCATCTAACATAATTTCACAATGAGGGCTATCCTCACTCAACAACCATAACCTTACTCCTTATCTACGTTTACTTCAAACCCCTCCCTTTACCCACCACCTCCTGCCAAATCTCTTCTACCGAATTACTTAATCCAAACTCTCTTTCAGATGCCCAAAAGAACAAATCATCGCATATAATGTAGGCACCCCTCATCTCCATCATCTAACACAGTTCCTGCCCGACCCCCCGCTACATAATTCTATTAGTATAATACATATAATAAGGGTAGCCTACGGTTTCAGGGATATCTATATATTTTATTAAAATTCCAAGAAAACACAGCTTTATAGTTTTATAATATATTATTTAAATATATAATAAATAAACTATAAGAAATCTCACTGCTTGATAAATATATAAATATATTAATATAATATATAATATATTATTATATATATATTAATTATATCATATATATTATATAGATATAATATAATATAATATTATATACATATATATTATATATATAATATAATATATAATAATATATATATATATATATATATATATATATATATATATTATGAAGACTGAAATTAAATTTAGGGATCAGAAATTTCCCAAAAATTGCTACTCATGTGTAAGTATATAAATATCATTAACTTCGTAATACTGAGCAAATAAATATCTTATCACAAGAAAAGATTTTTTAAATTTATGAACAAAATAGTTCTGGTACGTTGTGTTCATATTCTGAGAAGAAGAAGAAGTAAAAAAAATCAATGAAAAGTGAAAACTACAATCACCATAACTTCTGAATCTAAATAGAGTCCAAGAAGAGAACAAAGAACAGAGAAGGTATCAGGATACCCACTCACTGAAGGAAAAGAACATTATATATTATATGCTACTATAAAAATTTGATCTTTTAACAACCTACTCCTTAGTCAGCACAATCTCTTGATATGGATAAAGAATACTTACGAAAATACATCATCGAAAGGTTTCACAATGCAAGCCGTTACAAAAATCTGCATTTCAAGATTCACAACTTTGAGCCTCGACTTCCAAACTTTTCCTTTTTCTTGTTGAGCCAATAAACGTCTAACATGATTTGCACCTTCCATAAAATCTATATCTTTGATCTAGTAAAATAGATACATGAATAATAATTACCACAAACTTAAACTACTACTGCTACTACTAATAGTAATTATTTATGCAATTATAAATATTTGTAACTATCATATATTTGTAAATCATCTAGAAATAATAATCTAACATAATAGTTAATTTTACATAAAAATTCCAAGTTAGTTGAGCAAATGCTGCTTGGCACAAAATGTGCTTAAAGGAAACCAGCCCACAGTGATCCACAGGCTCTAAACCGGAGCACAATCGAACTTTCAAACCTAATAAGGCTTATTTGGAAAAAATGAGAACTGCCGGAATCCGATAAAAGATAGACGGTAACATTTCAATTCCATAAACTCTTGCTATGGGAGGATAATTAAGGGTTAGCCAAAAATAACAAATACTATTGGAGGCCATTAAACTGTAAAATGAAAATTAACATTAAAAAGAATACTCAGAATCAGGTAAAGGAAATCCTTAAGTCCTAGCTAACGCTGTCTACATTACTTGAGAGTTCTGCTCTGTGCTCATTTAAGCCAAGACGATTTAGCATGCGTATTTCTAATAGCGCGAACATGTTTGGTCCAGACGTCAAACATATAAATAAAATACATACCAGAGCAAACAATGCAACTAACTATTTAACAATAAAAATATAACTCAGTAAAAAGATAACCATTGACGCATCTTAGCAGATATTGTATCTTTTTTATTAGACATTTATAATACTATATAGTAATAGACTTAGACCATCTTTTAGTATACTGATAGCTTGTATATATATTATTATTTTAGTTATGGTTTTTTACCACTCCATTTTGCTGTTATAGACGGATACATCAAAAAACACTGAGTCAAGACATATACATATAACTATTAACGAATTCCAGCGCCGAGCCACAGACACTGCCACATATCTCCCGCCTCGATTGGTTGCCGCCAGGGCAGCGTAGTGGGATTACTAGTAGTTACTGTCAAGACTATCTGTTTAAACTGTAACACCGTGTAAGTACGAGTACGACCATGACCGCTGCAGGCCTCGACTTTAGCCCGAACGTCGCTTACGACCCGAACGTTGCCCCGTGAAAAAGCCAGAGGAGTGCGCGAACTGGTAGTGAGTGGGGAGTCGGAATTCTTATGTTAGCTTAGTTAGATTGAGCATGTCCCCTATCTGTGATCCGGAGAAGATTGTCTATATCAAAATACCTGTATGCTATACACCGGCACTTATATTTGATGCTCTTTTTGTATTTTTTTTTGTTTATCTCTCCCTCTTTTGTCTAATTCACTTTCATTCTATAATGTAAGTCGACATCACAATCTTTTGATTATACTCTCTTTCAAGTGCCTCTCTCATCCTTCTGCCAAGATGTCCGCATTTATTCGTGTTCTTAGTATATGTTCTGTGCTCTTGACATTGTGGGCTTTAATCCGTCTGCATTTCTGGGTGTATACCAATAGACTTCCATCTATGTCACGACAATCCATTGTTTGCCTTTCTTATTAACAGTTATGCTCAAGTAATCGTAATAAAACAAATATTGAGATTAGCTGAGGAAGATACTATTTAAACTAATAGTATTAAGATTTTAGTATTTTATATTATTATCATTAAATTTTACTTTTATTATAGCGAGGCTATGGGATTATAATAGGGGGATTTTAACTAAATTACTTTATTGAACTATAATTTACAATGTCTACTACTTATCATTTTATTATTTTTTAATTTAAAAAAACAAATATAATATTACTTACAATGAAATGAAACTTACAATAATAATATATTCACAGAACTATATACATAATATAACACTGCTATCTATAGCTACAAAATATTATACTTATTAACTAACATAATATAATAAAATTTATGAAATAAAATAAGATATAATATTTATATATTAGGCTAATTTCACCTACAACTATTAACTCACTAACTAATAATAACAACTTGGTATATATATATACTATAGCTTATTACAACTAATTACACAAGGCAACATTATCTTAATGTTTAGTAAATTTAAGTATCAAAATATTCTTAGCTTCTTTTACTAATTATAATATAAGTAAAATTATATATACAGTATTATAGTAATATATTAACCGCCACAAATCCAATTCATCATATATATAAATCCTATTTAAAAACAATAATAATAAAATATAATGTAATATATATATATATCATAGGCTAATATATTTATCGATAATTAATTATTAGTATAGGCAAACAAATTATCGATTAACACCAGACTAATCTTATAGAGAGCACAATATTTAGTGAGTAAGAGCGATATTGACAGTATATCTTATCTTTGTCACATAAAATTAGTTAACTTTCCTCATTCATTCAAAGTAACTATTATAATGACCAATCTATTTATCAATTGAAATCTATAAAACAAATAATGATTAGCTCGAAATGAGATTTAATTAGATTATCGCCTCTGGCCATAATTTATGGCTAGAGTTGCAATACTACTTTTCAGTATACATAAATTGCATTTAATATCAACATTATAATTATCATATTATTCATTATTTTTAATTTTTATTATATATATTTTTTATATTATATATATTCCCCAATTAATAGGGGTAATACGGCTCAGCTAAGTCCTTACAAATATCGCTTTAACAAATATAATAACGTAAACATAAAAAAATATATTAGAAATAAAATAAAATAATAATAATATAATAATAATAATAAATACAATAGTAATAATGAATGTAGTAGCATAACGACTGAATAATAAGTAATAATAATGGGATAAATTAATAATATATAATACTATAATAATAATAATAATTTAATAATAATAGGCAATAATAAGATTTCAGTATATATATATGATTAATTAATAATAATAAAAGTAAAAAAATTGGACAGAACATCCATCAGAAAAGGTAACAATAATAATAATAATATTTAATTCATAAAGCCTTGAAACAACAATGGACAATGACACATCAGATTATTTCAAAATAAAAAGTTCAAAAGCTGAAATTTATTCATTGGTATTATCGTTCTTCCTCACCCAATTAAACATATTTACAAGATATTTTGACTCGGGGCACAACTCACCGTTACTTCAGCGTCTGAATAACTTAATATTGATAAAGAATAGCAGAGACAAAAACATAACAGAACGCATAATTGCAGCAGATGAGAGCAAACACGTGACCTTCGTAAGTATGATAAACAAAAAAGGGAACTACGATGGAAAAAGGACAAACCAACCCTTATATCTCTCATGCTAACTACATGCCAGCAGGCTTACATCTTCTTAGCTCGCGGCCCCCCCCTCTACCCCAACCAAGAAAGCAAAAATTGTCACCGCGTACAACAAAATTTCGCTGATTTATTTACAATGACTTAAATTAGAAGTTTGCAAATAAAGAGAGGCAAGTAAAAATCTGGCCTACATCCGCCATGTCAGAAATCATACTTTCACTTTACCCTAAAACCGCTCCTTCCACCTGTTTGGCCCAGACAGCGATGGACGCCTTCTCCTTACCTATTAGTGTAGATCGTCATCAATGCTATAGCGTGATTGCACAGAGCTTTCTTGAATTGATCATGCAGCTTCCACAATTTATCAATCCTGCTCATACTGATATCCGTTGCTCCTTCTTACTTTGGCTAGTACAGCAGCTTAATTTGATGCGTTATTTAATTCTTTTTATTTACCCTCTTAATAGTAGTTTCCAGGGTATTAACTAACGCAATCTTTTTCGTCGAAAGTTACTATAGAGTCCATCCCTCATGCTTTATTTTCCTGTTATTTTCATAACCTTTCCATTCTTTAGACTTTCATTCGTCTTCGTTCCAGCGCGATCATGTGATTTCGATTTTGTCCTAGAATATAGGATTATTTTAAATCTCTTCTTAATTCTTCTGACTCTAGATGGTTTAATGTTCGCTCCGTACAATTCTTTTCTTTAACAGTACTCCATCTGCCCATCACCAACTCGCTAACACCATACCTTTACTAGCTTAGAGTTGTAATTTACCTTTTGCTATGTTTTATCTTTATACAGTTCATAACAGATATTCTATATTTTCTATCTTCCTATAATGCGGATTGGCGTTGTAGATTGTTTCTATATGATGAATTATATTCCTCCGCTTCTTCTATATTCCTGTATTGGGAGGACCTATTTTTTAATTATCTCCTAGTTTAGTAAGTGTGTTATCTATTACTCTCGATGGATTTATTAATAGATTTTGCTATAATAATTGTCCTCAAAATTGAAGGCAGATCGCTACGTTTTGGATGATTTTTGGCCCACGTAGTGCAGGTTGAGGGCTCTCGCAGCTAACGAACCAAATTTACAAACCCCTCAGCACATCCCCCCGAGTGATGATGGCGGTAATCTGTAATACCATTCTTATCACATCTCAATCCTTCCTGACTGGAATATTATTACATATGGTATTAGTATTTCAATTACATACTTTGTTATTTTACAATATATCGGATATTTCGCAAAAGAAACATATAATAATTCTTTATTTTAGAGATTTAGACTTTGGATGTTTTTTAATAGTTGCGTGTTTTCCAGAGGACACCTCCCATATTCCGTGGAAACCGAATCCAACACAGCTCATCATCTTCTTTTTCCCTTGCATACCTTTCGAGATTTCCAGTATCTTTTGGATATGTTATTCTTAGAACTCAGTTTATATCCAGACTGAGAAACAACTCTGTCTACTATACAAACTTTTACTATTCGCCGATCTCCCAGCATTACAAAGTGGACACTTTTATAAATAAAAAATTCTGCGTTTTATCCACTATACAATTCGCTGTGTGTTATATACGCTAAAAAGATCCACAACCCCAACTCGATCGCGAGACTATCATCATCGATATCACACTTTCTGGTATGTTTCTTAATCAATCCAACACCTCCATAATCTACATATTAACTCAAAACCCCTACGTTTTTTCCACACGAACCCCCAGAGCATAACCCTAAGTGCCTTCTATATTAACATCATAACCTAAAATTGCAAAATCACATCCTTTTACATTCTCATATATTCCTGCCTGCGCTCTCCCAGAATGTGGGGGCATGAGAATAGCCGTCAACAATTGTACGCTCGGGAAAACCACAGAAATTTAGTGTAGAAGAGATTATGACGTAAGTCACAAGGAAAGCACCCCCTCTCCTCCTCGACCCACTACACATCCGATCCCCTATAGTGAAAGCTATTCGCAGTAAAAAATTCACCCCTCAGGGCTAATTACATTTTCCATACAATATTTCTGTAATAAAATTTTAACTTACCCCCTCTCAACATTTATCCGTTCCTTCTATTTAAGACCGACTTTGGCACTGTTCCCGGTGAATATGACCATTATCTTCAAACCCCATTCTCCTGAATCCATCTGAGCCGACTAGGCAGATACCAAAGGTATCTGCGCCTACAAAGGGAGCAGAAGTTGATCCTATCACCACCACAGAAGCGGATCGGTTATCTGATACTAAATATGAAGCAGTTTCCATGCCTGATAATGGTAATAAAAAAATTATTCAATACTAAATTCCCTTATCCTGCGTGGCAATATTTTAATAAAATTAGTTACAAAAATCTTTACATTTTTACTCACAAAGGATAAGGAATTTTCCCTGAACGGATTATTTATTAATAGTAAATTGGAATAAACAATTAGATTGTAAGCGGAATCACTGTGACAGAGTGATCGGGTCGCGTGGCAAATTGTCAGGGTTCACCCCCCCCCTGGGGTAGCAACCCACTAGAGTAGTTCCCCTCCTAGAATAGGACAAATCCCTTGAAGTGCAAGATTTTTAAAAAAAATTAGCCACATTCACTTTCTAGCATTTCATGGAATGTGTATAAATAAATATTCTCGAATCGATCCTGCGACTCCTCACTCTTTCCGAACATACGATTACTAATGATTAATATTAAAAAAATCTTTAGCTTTTATGGCATTGTTCGAGTTTGTAAAAATAAAGCTTTGTGTATTTAATGGTTTTAATTACCTTTGTTATATAAACGTAATTATGGTTTTAAGAACAAGTTATGATATAGTAATTTTAGTAGAGTACATGGAGCAACTTCAAAAGTTTTGAGTCTTTATTTTTACTCGTCAAATTTTCCCTTCAGTATTGTTTTTGAATTCGAACTTAGAAACTGTGTGTCAAAACAGCCAGCGATATGTACAAAATTTTCAAATTGGCCCGCCAGAGAGTCCCAAAAGGCTGATCATCCCTAGTTTAGGGTAACCTTGACGACAATTCTATCAATTGACATCAATAGGACTAATTAATTAATTAATAACTTTTATCAAAAATAATCTTCAGCTTTATCCACTAATTGGAAGGGTTTTACCCTGTCAGTGACTTTAAATTATTTCTCCCAGAGTTCTCTAAGTCCTCCAGTTGTTAAAAGCAAAGAAATTAAAGGTCCGGGTTGCTAGACTTATTAATTTTCTGCAAAATATTCTCCTAGAAGGTCCTCCCAAAATTGTTAGAAAGCCCCATAAGAAATTTAAATAGCAGTTTTTCGGGTTTGCAAGCGAACTTTATTAAATTTTTCCGCTAAATATGTATTGGCCCATTGCAACAAGTAAACATTTTTAGTCCTATGTCTAGTATATCTGTTATCATTGTGTGAATCTTAATTGTACAAAATTAAACCCTCCATTTTTGTTTTTAATAAAGAACAACTTAGGTCCAAGAGGTACGAAAATTTAATATATTTAACAATTAATATACCATTCTATCTTCCTCACATCACCCTTCCCAGAGAAAAGAGAGTCCCAAAGATTATACACCTGGACTAATAAAAAGAATGAAATGGTAATCAAAGTGAATATAATGTCTATTAAACACCCAATTCAAAACATGAATATCTTAATTCAAAACATGACAACACTAAAAGTAACAAATGACACTGTACAACGGCAACTTGCATTATACTTAATGTATGAGAAAAACTATCTCTACTTGTCCTGTCAAAAGATTGACGTAGGTATTCAAAAATACATGCCGATTATATTCTTTAAATTCCCTATGTAAGAGGAATTTTTATGTCTCCTTTTGACAACCTGAAATATGAAGTTTATCAAACAAACACATTACCTAAAAACTTTTATCTTATACCATCGACCTAAAAAAAACGACAACTAAAGATGATCTATAATAGCTCAAGCCTCCCTTCCTCTTTGCATTATTAACTTATGGGAGATTCGGTATCCACCTGGAGTTCCTCGATACATAATAAAAATACCATCCTCAAATTCACCCGCCCTTCGGGCATCTCCTAATAAGTTTTCTAGTACAGGATACAACCTGATGGAACGCACAAAGAAAATAAAAAAAATGCAATATAAAAAACAATTCCAAGTACTTAGATCCGTAACCAATAATATTTAACATCCAATTCCAAAAATGATATACTAATTTATTCTTTTTAACGAACAAAACATATTTTTCTTTCTTGAAATTTTTCCTTCCTGATCAAAAAATAATATCTATCACATCTTTCCTTATTCAGAATACGGGTTTCTTCAAAATACTAACAAATAAACTCATTTAACTAATGACTTCTTACCTAACTAAAGTCACTAAAAATATTGTCATACCAGCAAAGGGCACTAACGCCAATTTAAATATACGTATATCAATGAAATTAATACAATTGTCCGGTAATCTGAACTCTGAAGTGGTATAATTTCATTTACACTCTTTCAATTAATTCAAGAGAAGATTTATATATTGGAAAGATAATTAAGCACCTAAAAAAAAAGTAAGAAAACAAATAACAATAAATAATTAAAGCAAATATATAAATTAAATTATCTATGCCGTTCGTAAAACCTAGAATAACTTTTGTACTTTAGGATAAAGTTAACTTCTGTTGGTTCACCTCTCTCCTTTAGGCCTTTGTCCACGAATTAATCTTAATTACAAATTAAATTTTTATCGAGTATGCAAAGGTTATAGACGCAGCCTAGTTAGTTTCACCACAGACTCGTTTAACATCACATATGAACTTACATTAAATAATCACGTAAATATCATCTAAAATACGAATTACATTCAAAAAATCTAGAATAAAACTACATTAATAATATATTAATCAACTATCAAATGTCAACTTATACTAAATATGCATAAAACAAATAAATAATATACTAATAATAAATCAATATCTAGATGTAGTTATGAATGTACATAATATGAAATAAAAAACCATGAAAATATAATCTTATAAGTTTAATAATAACTTTAATAATTCTTGCAATTAAATTTATCATCAAATTTAATAAATAAATCAAATTAAAATATTACCGAACAATTGAATCTAAATAAACTAATTAAAAATTAAAATTTTTGAGGCAGATAATAATATTAAGCCCTTATTCAGTCACCTCCCAAGTTGTCCCTTTATAAAAACGAGGAGACCAGAACTTTAAAAAATCAGCATATTCAGTGATAAAAGAAATTCTGTCAGCCACTGATTCTAGTATATCAAACCAATTTATGTAGACTGGCTGTGTCGCACAAATCGAACAACTGATCTCTAATCTCGTATCTCACGCCTTACACATATCAACTACAACAGCCTATAAATTTCGAACCAATACATATATTTATGTCGTCCATCCTCTACTGAAACAATACAAATGCAATTAACAGAAAACTTATATAAGACATCCCTCTGATAAGTTATCCCAATCCACTTGAGTACCATAAGAACAAACTGAGGAATAAAACTACGTCGTAACTATTATGCGATAAAATCTAGTTGTCGCGAATAAAAACCAATAGAATCCTGATGTGACTGTGGCATGATGCTCATACCGATATAAAATTGCGGGATAACAAGCTCTCAGAGTGTACCCGAGTGTGTGTATATTTCTCTGAGTTATTTTTAAATTAGTTTACCTATTGAAGCTTCTTTGGCGATCTTAAGTGTTCACACTCAGAGCTGCGTGAACCGTATCATACAATAACATTTAAAAATCTAGATTGAAAAAGATTAATACAAAAAACGATAAATAAAATAACAATATCCATATCATTCCTAAATACTATAATATAATAATTAATAACTATATCTATATAATTTATATAATAGGCTACGAAAATATTAATACTATAGGATTAAAATCCTGACAACCTTAATAATATACGTGTATAATACTAACTATATATATATTATAATCCAAAACGCGTAATATATATATATATCAAAAAAATACTATATATAATAAATATATATATAAATAATATATATCATTAGGATATCATTTTTATTTTGTAACTAAAAGTTATAAATATATATATATAATAGTAAGCGATATAATAATCAAATATCTCATATAAATAACTCTAAATCTTTAACTAAATTTAACTACAACTAAGCCGCATTACTAGGTAAGTTTCAAACAAAATTCAAATAACACTAATAATATAATAAAATTTTAATTAGTATTTATTAGGATCGATAGTGTAGTTCAAATATATAAAAATTACTATAGTTATAAAACCAATTAGTAAACCGACAACACCATTACTATCATTCAATTAACCTATATTACCCATTACAATCTCTCTGATATCACCAAACACGATTGCTCAACACACCTCAACTTCATTATTTTAATTATTCTATATCTAACTTAATCACATTCACCCGTCTATTCGCTCTATGTATCAACACACAGTAGCTAATTATAACTCCTATAGATATTAATTATAGTGTTATATACATATCCGATAAGAATCATATGTATACTCTAAATATAGCAATTATTACCGTCACTAAATAGGATTATCCTACTAGAACTATACTATTTTTTTATAACCATTAGACCA
>JABUQX010075184.1:45000-48609 GCA_015478945.1 Trachelipus rathkii | reverse complement strand
TTAAGCGCCATTCGCCATCTAAATACGGAATACCAAGCTCACGCATAAGTCCATTAACATCGGAACATGAACATAATCAGTTACTCTTTGTAAAATATTTCTCTAAATTCCTGTTTCTATTTCTATATATATGCTAATATTAACCTTTTGATCTAACAAATTCACTCCTGCAGGCGTGAACCTAAGATTTCAGCTTGCTGTTTTGACTCGTGCAGTCATTTTAGTTCCGGTTTCGTGTCGTGATATTGATGTTGCATTTTGATTCGTCTTGGATATGGCATATCACTTTGCGGCACCGATGCTCCAGCATTAGAGTCAAACAAATCTTCATCTGAGTCAGGAACCTCTTTCCAAGAAGCTGGTGCTATAGGAATCGGTAGGTTCTCATCATTATGGGGGGCTGGTCTCCTGGCTGAGTTAATTGTCGGATAGGCAATGTTTGCTTTAGTTTTTGAATTGAGGCCACATACATTTGTTAAGCAAAAGTAGCAATCCTCCTATGCTCCATTCAATACATCGGCACTCCAAAGGGCAAATGCGCTTTTTCCCCTTTTAACCACTGGGTTAATTTAACATAACATCTAGTGCATGTTATGTGTGAGGCCCATGGCTTATCCTGGTCTGCTTTTACTTAAACATAATGTTTATAAGCCGTTTTAATTAAAATTGAGTGAATTGGTTTCCGTTGACTTTTCGTAGTATATTCTCCACAAACGTAGCAAAAGACATTCGGAGAATTTATACAAACACGTTTGGTACTCATACTTTTTAAATATATATCTGAACAAACTAAATTAACATTAAGGGGACTCCTCACTCGAAATTACATTGTCTATCAATCGTGAAAACTTTTTATTTAAATGGGAACTATTATTCTATGTATTTCTATGATTTATTTCGTTTCAATAAACTATATGGTTTGGAAATTATTGGGGGGGACAAGCTCTAAATTTTTACTACTTCAATAAAAACCATATAAAAACTTTATTTTTTAAACTATTTCAATAATTTTTGAAATTTCTAGAAAAAGGTGTGGTCAAAAAGATATAATCATTTGCCCTTGAAACTAAATAAAAATAAAATTGGAAACATCTAGTATTCAATTTTAATTTCAAAATTTCAATTTTTTTTTTCAAGGTCATCACTTCAAACTTGTCTGACACCAACCCACAATTATCAATCTGAGTAAAACATCGTGAGAATCTTCGCCTATATATATAAAGATCATGGAAATTTTCAACACAATAGACTATGTCGTTTTTTTTAGCGAATTTTTTTGTCAGCTGATATGGCACAAAAAGTGAATTTTGAGAAAATGCCTATAAAGATGTTGAATGATTTTTTTTCTTTTTTCCCAGAAAGTAAAAGATATTATTACGCACCTCACCCCACCTAAGTAAGCGCACCAGGAACGGCAGAAAAAGTCTTTATTCACACCGCACCGCACCGCACCGCACCGCACCGCACCGCACTGCACCACACCTCACCGTACCGTACCGCACCGCACCGCACCAAACGTTTTTGTTTAATTGCTCACAGTACCAAAACCGCAATACGCCGCGACAAAATGACGGCACCACTCACCGCATCGCACCAAAATGAGCTCATTACTCACAGCACCGCACCTGGTATGTCGGCCAACCATAATATATATATATATATATATATATATATATATATATATATATATATATATATATATATATATATACTATACTCTGCTGCTATATATATATATATATATATATATATAACTCTTTCATATATAACTATGTAGCATGTAGCGCTAACAACGCTATGCTGTATGCTGCTGCTGTAATAACAGCATAACTCCAACTGCTGCTTTCGCTGCTGCTGCTAACTATATATATGTGTTGGTTGAAGTTGAATAATTTCTATAAGGCGATTTATACTCACAGAGCTCCAGCTCTGGCTCAGCTCCGGCCCAGGCTCCAACTCCGTCGTATCTATTTCAAAATGGTTCAGCTCCGACTTTGCGGAAATATTTTACTTGTCAAAAATAATATCTTAAAATTTACACTCGCTCCGGCTCCGGCTCCGGCTCCGGCTCCGGCTCGGCTCTGATTCTCCGCTCCGGCTCCGGCTCGGCTCCGGCTCCCTTCAAAATTGTTCAGCTCCAGCTTGTAAGTTATTCTCACCTGCAAAGTGTGAAATTGTTTCACCGCAGTTTCAGCTCCAGCTCGGCTCCGGCTTCGGCTCCGGCCGGCTCCGGCTCCGGCTCCGGCTCCGGCTACAGCTCCGATTCCGTTTCCATTTCAGAATAATTCAGAACCGATTTTGCAGAAGTATTTTTACCTGGAAAAATAATTTCTTTGAAAAAATTATACTTTTGTTCCAACTCCGGCTCCGGCTCCGGCTCCGGCTCCGGCTCCGGCTCCGGCTCGGCACCGGCTCCGGCATAAAACCACTTTCAAGAGTATTCAAAGCTCACCGCTGTGGGGTACTTTCATCTGCAAAACATTTCTTGAAAATAATTTGTTCCTCACATCCATGCTCGATTCACTGCTCAAACTCAAACAAAACTCTTGCTCCACGCTCCGATCCCGCATTTCCATTCAGAATAGTTCAGGCTCCGACTATGCAGAAGTATTTTACCTACAAAAACAATTAAAAAAAAACTTTGGTTCCGGCTCCGGCTCCGGCTACGGCTCTGACTTTGTTTCCATTTCAGAATAGTTCAGGCTCCGACCTTGCAGAAGTATCTTTACCTGCAAAAACAATTAAAAAAATTACTTTGGCTCCGGCTCCGGCTCCAGTTCTGGCTCCAGCTCCAGCTCTGGCTCCGGCTCCGGCTCCGGTTCCGACTCCGGACCCTTTTCAAAATTGTTCAGCTCCAACTTTGTAGAGTTATTTTCACCTGCAAAATAATAAAAAAAAATTCTTTAGCTCCGGCTCTGATTCCGACTCCGGGACCAGCTCCGGCTTCGGCTCCAGCTCCGATTCCGTTACCATTTCAGAATAGTTCAGCTCCGACTTTGCAGAAGTAATTTTACCTACTAAAACAATCTTTAAAAAATTTTACTTTTGTTCAGGCTCCGGCTCCGGCTCCGGCTCCGGCTCTGGCTCTGGCTCCAGCTCCTTTTCAAAATTGTTCAGCTCTATCTTTGCAGATATATTTTCACCTGCAAAAAATTTCTTTAAAAAAATTTGCTGTTTGGCTCTGTCTCTGGTTCCGGTTTCGGCTCCAGCTCCGGCTCTGGCTCCGACTCTGACTCCATTTAAATGATTGAGAAGGAGGCTGATCTTAGTTGTGTTTGCGAAAAGGAAAAATTTAATTTATTATACAATGTGAATAAAACCTGGAAAGATTCTGGAAAGTTGAATTGCAATTTCGAACCTGGAAATGAAATTTTTTAGTTTGACACCCCTATAAAAAATATCCTGTATCTAAAAAAAACTTTCGGAATTTTAAAACAAAAATTGCACCATGATGTAGAGGAGGGAATTTTCTAATAATTAAAGTATTAAAAAAAGTAATTTTTATTTTCACTCTAGAAAGTTAGGGTTGGTTAATTTTTGATCACAAACAAATTCGCTAATATATATATATATGTATGTAATATGTATATATATGTATAATAACTATAT
>JABUQX010075184.1:22500-42500 GCA_015478945.1 Trachelipus rathkii | reverse complement strand
TATATATATATATAATAACTATATATATATATATATATATATATATATACTGCTACTACACATGTGCTCTTTTTGTATATATAATGCTACTTTATATGTTATACTAGTTCTATCCTATTAATTTTAGTTTCCTTTTTCAATTTAGGTAATTATAATTTTTTAAATGTTTTTATTATTCTTTGTTTTTTCAGGCCAATAGTGTTGCCTTGCGAGAATTTCTTCTGTATGGATATAAACAAGTCTGACACAAGGAAGAGTTTTATTAACCCAATTTATATATATATATATATATATATATATATATATATATATATATATATATATATATATATATATATATATATATATATATATATATATATATATATATATATATATATAATATTTTGTATTGTATTTTCAATAGAATCGGTATTACTATCAGCAATTATTTAAAATATACTTTTCGTCATTGCTAATTATGAAATTAAGAATGGAAGCATTTTTAGAGAGCAGGATAATAAGCAGTTGATGGTAAGTAACCTTTTCAAATGGTATTCGGGAATTATTATTATTATTATTATTATTATTATTATTATTATTATTATTATTATTATTATTATTATTATTATTATTATTATTATTATTATTATTATTATTATTAGTATTATTATTATATAAGTAGTAGTAATAAAAATGGTATTATATATATATATATATATATATATATATATATATAATATATATATATATATATATATATATATAAAGATTTTGTTTTTTTAGCTTACAAACATCATAGTGTTATAAAATATATAATATATTTTTTTTAACTCTGTAATATAATAATAATAATAATAAGAAGAGTATATATATATATATAATAATATAATATATATATATATATAATAATAATATATATATAGCATATATATATATAACTGCTATATACACCTGTAACATACGGTCCTCAAACTTTTAACTTCTGCTGCTGCTGCTCTTTCTTGGCTGCTATACTAAATGTATATATATATATATATATATATATATTTAATTCGTGAAAATTATAATAGAGAAAATAGAGGTTGGAATTTGAATTTATCAAAATAATAATAATATATACATATATATATATATATATATATATATATATATATATATATATATATATATATATATATATATTATTTAAATACTTAAAAATACAAGTAAGTAAATAAATAAACAAATAGATAAATAAGTAAATAGAAAGTGAATAATTGTAATTTTTTTTGTTCGTAAATTTGTTAGGAAGTGTGAATGCACGTGTTTTAAACTTTCTAGATTTTTTCAATTTTACATATTTATTGTAAATACGGTTTTAGCATTTTAATCATTTAAGTTTTTTAGTGAGTGAATAATTTTAATCTGATTTCAACTTTCGTTTTGTCTCTGTTTTTGTCTGTTGTTTTTGTTGTTTGTGTTTTGTGCGTGTGTGGTGGCAGATTTGCACAGACGCGGGCTTTTTATCGACTTTAGCAGCATCCGCAGCTTACTCTCTAACTCTCTCTGCATCCGTGGAATACCACCTCTCTAATTTTAACCTTAACCTTTTGCTCTTGTCTGAGACACAGATGGCTCGTTTAATATATCCAACTATAACTTATTTCATAATTTCCGTCTAAAGGGTAGAGTATGTGCCTATGTAAACATAAACACTCCTGTAACACGTCTCGAGAATCTCGAATCTCCTAACTTCGATGTTCTGTGGCTTAAAATCTATCTTCCTCCTAAACAAATAATCTTGTTCTTCTACTACTGTTCGCCTAACAGAACAAATTTTCACGCCTTTTTTGAATATTTTACTTATTCTCACGAGACTGTTATATAACTTCTCATCCAAATACTGAGGTACTCTATTTAGGGGATTTCAATGTACACTACACTGAATGGTTGGGGTCCTCTCATACTGATTTAGGTGGGGAGGTGGTCGAATCATTTAGCATTCTCAACATTCTCAAGGGGATTTCAATGTACACAACACTGAATGGTTGGGGTCCTCTCATACTGATTTAGGTGGGGAGGAGGTCGAATCATTTAGCATTCTCAACGATCTGGAGCAACTAATTAAAGAACCCACACACATTCCGGATCGTTCCAACCAATTCTTGAACAAACTTGACCTATGTTTCACCACTAGTCCTTCTCTCCATAAATACACCACCTTCGCTCATATTGGTAAATCTGACCACAATCTTATATCTTAATTTTAATACTTTCTCAACAACTTCCATCTTTTATAGTCGTTTTCTGGCAATTGCTAAGATGACTGATTTGTCTCTGGTGACGCTCGACTTCTTTAAAAGAAAGGTGGGAGCTGTAATCGTTGATGGGATAGGCAGGTTCATTCCTTCTTCGACTAAAATCTTTCTCTCCTCACTTAATCCATGGTTTGATCACGTGCTGTTCTCCTGGCCATTTCAGGCTACGGAGCAGTGCGTATCAGGATTGAAAAATTCTCATTCTCCCTATCCCACTCCCTGCTAATTTTCATTTGGCTTTAGAAATATTTAGGGATACTCTTCCGGGCAAGTGGGGCTTTCATCTAACGAAAGTTGCGCTAACCTCCTTGGTTCTCCTACGACAAATCTTTCTGGCCTCTCGCCAAAAACATCTCTAACAACTTCTGTAAATCTGTCTTTCCTCCTCTTATTCAATCTGATGGTTCTATTGCTAATTCTCTCCAACTAAAAAGGCCAATCTCTTCGGCCTCTATTTTCCTCTAACTCAACCCTGGACGATTCTGGCATTCCTCATCCTCCTCCTTCTCCTCTCAGTTGTCCAATGCCTTTGCCTGTGATTACATTTGATCGGGTGCATAGGCTCGGAAATCTACGAACGTTACAAGGCAGGGTGGCCCAGACATTCACTCGGGTACAGGTGTGCTTTCAAGCTATCCGCCCCCTCACGATTCCAACTATATTCTCTATGTCTCAATACTAACGTTCCTCAGTGTTGGAAGCACATGTCCAACCTATTCAAAAAAAAGGAAATCGCTCTAATCCTTCCAACTATTGCCCTATAGCTCTTACTTGTATTATATCTAAGATCTTTGAAACTCTTCTCAGCTTTCACTTCTTTCTGCGATCATCTGGAGTCTCATTCACTTCTTTCCGATCGCCAGTACGGCTTTCAAGGTCACGAAGTCTACTAGCAATATACTTTCCTATATTACTGATTTATGGTTTTCACCCCTTAGGAACTACGGGGAGACTTGCGTGGTGGCGCTTGACATATCAAAGCATTTGACCGGGTATGGCACGCGTCACTGCTCTCAAGCTCCCTCCTTTGGGTTTCTTCCTTCTCTTTGCTTACTTATGTCTAGTTTTCTTTCAAATCTCTCAATATCTGCTGTTGTTGATGGAGGCGACTTCTTCCTTTTCTGTCAATAATTGGTTCCTCAAGGGTTCTCGTATACATCTACACTTTATTCTACTTTCATTAGTGATCTTCTCATACATCTAACTCTAGTCACTCATATGCCGTGACTCGACCCTTCATTCTCTTCAACTCATTTCAATTCTGCTCCTTCTTTTACTTTTAAAATTGCCTCTCCTCACAATCTTTCCGATTCTATTCTCGCTGGTCTGGATAGAATGTCCGGGTGGGGTCGTCTGAACCTTGGGAAATTCAATTCTTTAAAAGCTCAACTTCTACAAATCTCCCTCTCTAAGACAACTTCTAACCTTCCTATCTCTTTCTACGGTTCTCTCGTCTCTCCTGTTGACAATATAGACATCCTTGGCCTTAACATAAACAAAAAAATGTCTTGGAAACCTCACATCACAACGGTTGCTAGGGCGGCCTCAAATAAACTGGGAGTTCTGTTTAGACTGCGAGACTTTTTTTTCCTCCTCTCAGTTACTCCAGTTATACAAGGGCCTCATCCGCCCTTGTATGGAGTACTGCTCTCATATCTGGGGGGCTCTGGTTTCACCCGGCTTTTGGATAGGGTCGAGTCAAAGGCCAAATGGCTAATAAACTATTTTGTACTTTCTAGTTCACTTGCCCCTTTATCTTTGCGGCTCTATCTTTGGTGCTTTATCTCTTTTCTATAGGTACCGCAGTGGCAGGTGCTCGAGTGAGCTTATCACTCGCGTGCCACCACCTTTACGTCGCCCTCTTAGCACTAGAGGTGCTGTGTCTGCACATAAGTTTTGTGTTGATGTAGGTAACTCAAGGCTAGTTCACTGCGGTGCTTCCTTCTTTCCTGCCACATCTGTTCTGTGGAATTCTCTTCCATCTTCTGTGTTTTCTGCTGAATTTAATCTCCCCCACTTCAAAACCTGCGTCTGTGCTCATCTGCGTAATTTACTTTAGTTTTTGACTTCTGAAGCGTGCAACACCCCCTCCTTGAATGGGGCTCTGCCCGTGAGTGGTGGTGACAACTGTAAATAATATATATATATATATATATATATATATATATATATATATATATATATATATATATATATATATATATATATATATATATATATATATATATACCTGCTATATTATTATATACTTTGCTCTTATATTAATAACCATATATATATATATATGTATAACCATATATATATAATAGCACCAATATATATATGTATATATATATATATATATATAACCTTATATATATATATATATATATATAACTGCTCTTTGCTATATATATATAACTCTTACTATATGACTATATACATATAATATATATATATGTATATATATATATATATATATATATATATATATATAATATATATATATATATATATATATATATATATATATATATATATATAATACTCATAAAAATTAACCCACCACAAGGATACGTGGCGAAGGAAGGGTAGAAAAGGTTGAAGAACGTGAAGACACTTTAACATGGTGGATTCCTCCCCAGAACCATAAGTTGATTGGGTGTGAGCCAAAGGTACAGCCAAAGGGTCTCGCACTAGGGTTCGGAGGTTCGGCGCTGCAAATACACGATGTTGGTGCGTACGGCGACGGCCACCGTGGTTGTTGGGTCTTTCTCAATACCGTGTATGACCACCTCTGGAACGGATAACTGCCTGACACCATCCTGGCAAGCTCGCGGTGAGTGGGCGAATGTCCTGGAAAGTGATTTGATTTCATACGTAGTGCAGTGCCTGTCGCAGGTCCGGGAGGCTCCGTGGAGGGGGTTGCAGCTGTCGGATCCGACGTTTCAGGATATCCCACAAATGTTTGCTTGGATTAAAGTCCGGACTATATACTGGCCACTCAAATGCCGTAATTTGAACCGTCCTAAGGTTGTCGTTTACGCATTGGGACTTGTGTGGTCTTGCATTGTCATGCATTGGGATGAAAGTTACTGATTTAGAGGGCATATGGCACGACATATGGTTCGAAGATGTCTGTGATATACCATGTGGCTGTTAGAAAGCATTAATCGAAGATATGCATCCGTTGTCCCCGATAAAGAGATGCTTCCCCAGACCATAACCGACCCCACCTCCAAATGGCGGCTGCAGCACATTGCATTGCGAACCTCTCATTGGTCGTTGGTATACTCTAGCACGCCTGTCGGAGGCGTACAAAGACACTCTCGACTCGTCCGTTAAGAGCACCTTTGTTCAATCATTGACCGTCCAATGGATGTGTTCTCTGTCAAATGCCAGTCGTGCTCTTCAATGTGCCGTGGTGTACGGTGGAAATATTGCAGGCCTCCGGGCCCCGTAATTTTAGTCCGCAAGACGTTGACCCACTGTATTGTCACTCACCCTGGTGCCGTGTACCCCCGTCATCTCCATCTGCAGATGTCGTGCCCTTGTGTGGTGCTCTCGTAATGCACGGCCGAAACCTTATATCCAGGTACCACGTCCCTAAGTGAAGTGGCACTGGTCCTAACTTGTCCTCGACGAAGTCATATTACATTAGGGTTTCCTGGTACCGTTGGAACACCCGATACAATCGTTATTAGAGAGGCTCACGTGAGAGGCTCATCGCGACCAAGTGCTTGATACCATCTCCATCGGCGTGTAGTGTTGTTTATCTACACTGATCTCTTGAGTTGACTCACATCTCTCCATGTTTATCGGAGTCAAGCTTCGTACGTGAATGATCCCTCGCTCGATTATATCCCATACATAACCTACCCTCTCCCTAGCCTAGTTACGTGGTTTATGTTTCCATAAATTTATCTTGGTGACGGCCATTCACTACAGCAATTCTCAGCGGGTTGGTTACATAGTTACACTGATGCTATTGTCTGTGTTGTTGGTGTGGGGATTCATGGGGTTAAGGGCCTTCCCATTTCCTGCAAGTGATATCTAACCTAGCGGTGCGTTATTTTTTGACGAATAAGTATATATATATATATATATATATATATATATATATATATATATATATATATATATATATATATATATATATACCTATATATATATCTCTATATATATACTATATATATATATATATATCTTATATATATATATATATATATATATATATATATATATATGTACTACTAACTGCTGACAACTGTATAATATGTAATATAATATATATGCTATTTTTTGAATATGCCTCACGTCCAACATTACACCTCTCCCCAATCTTTTTATTTCAATATATATATATGTATGCTTTTAACAAAACATTTTTTTTTTTAAATTTTTAATATATAAGAATTATATATAACAGCATAATATATGCAAATAAAAATTTTAGAATATACATTTAAATAATATTGGATATACAATAATTTATAAAAACATATTATATATAATATAATATAATAATATATATATATATAATATATATCATATAATAATATGTATATATATTGTATACATGTAATAATAATAACCAATATAATAATATATCTTCTCAAACTATATATAAATAATAATATATAATATGTGATATAGGTATACAGATAACTTCATACTACACAATATAACTTTAACGTACCATTCATTTAAAAAATAACAAAAATATATATGAATAACTGCTAACTCTTATATATAACATATATATATATATATATATATATATATATATATATATATATATATATATATATATATATATATATATATATATGCAATATATATAATATATATATATATATATATATATATATATATATTTGAGCAGAAGAATTAATAGTTGAATAGCCTTAAATTCCACTTAATCAAAGAGTGTAAGATTGAGTGGAACCACACAGATAAACGTTGCGTTATCCATACAAAGGCGGAGAGCGCCCCTATACAGAGTAAGAATCTGGGATGATGAAAAGAAGTTCTGAGGCAGTTCAGGAAGCAAAGTCTCATAGAAGTTTGCTGAATGTGAGAGATATTGTGATCCTTCATATTATGATCATTGGAAAGGAAATGCCTTCAATATTAAGATGTTAAAAAAGTTTGAATTGTGTGGTTTCAATGAAGTTGTTGTACTTGTGTGGAACATTATGTCATGTTGATTTATGAAAGATCTGAGTTTTTGAAGAATTGATAACAACCATGTTTTCTTTGCCAAAGCTGGAGATGAGGGGAAAGATCAGAGGTCAGTTATCCCTAGGACATCCTCCTAACATTAAAAGGGTCTTCTATCAAATAGGAGTGAACGATGAAGGGTGAAATCATCGTTATAAGGGTGGAGAGGAGACGAAGTGGCGAATAAAAGTTCACTAATGAAAAATATGAAAAATTGGTAATAAAAGAGAACCCTGAGGAATACCACTATTTATATATTTAAATGAGAAATGGTTGCCGCCTTCAACAGCAGACATAATACGGCCTGAAAGATTACAGAGAGAAGGATAGATACCGTAGGAGAGAAGTTTGGAAATCAATGCTTTGTGCAAGACTCTATCGAAAGATTTCGAAATGTTTATCGCCACTGCAAAAGATTCACCGAAAGCCAATGAGCAGTGGTCCAATCAGAGAGATGGAAGAGAAGATCACCAGTCAAGGGTTCTTTATGGAAGCCATGATGGAGACCTTAGAGAAGATTTGAAGACTTAAAATGTTTAAAAATCTTCTTGTTAGAGATAGATTCAAAACTTTAGAGACAAGAGAGATTATAGAAACAGGACGATGCTTGGAAGGTTGATGGGGTCCAACTTCTTCAGCAAGGGCTTAATGAGGGCACTCCTCCAGCAAGAGGAAAAAATTGAAGTAGACAGGCAATGACAAAACGTTCTTCCAAGGTAGGGTGAAAGCTCAGAAGCACAGGTTTTGAGTATCACAGGAGGGATACCATCAATACCGTATGCCATCTTAGTTTTGAGTTCCTTGAGAGCAGAAAGAACATTTCTATAAGAAATTAAAATGTAAGACATAAATTACTTGAAGGAAGGTAGAAAAGAGGAAACAGTTCTGGTATCGTTAAGAATGGAATCAGAGTCAAAGTTTTGAGCTTAGAAGGAGCAAAAGAAGCAGAGGAAGAAGCTTAGAAGCCGGCAGTTGTGTCGTCAATATAAAGGACAGAAAGAGGAAGAAGCAATGTCAGAATTAACATTTTTTGCAAAGTGACAGAAAGGAGATGGGCCAGATCTTTGCAGTTTCTGTGGGGAAAATAATATTGTGTCACGGAGGATAGATTTTACACGAATTCGGGGTAAAATAAAAGTTGCATAAGTTTCAAATGTTTCAAGGACGTCGGTAAATTCCCGTAGGTGTCGTTCCTGCGGCGAATAGCACGAGAAGAAGTAGAATTAAACCAAGGTTTGTTTGTTTGTTTAGTTGAAGGGAAAAAATATGAAATGCATGCCTCCATACCAGAGAGAATGACCACGATAATGCGCTCTGAACATTTCGTGGGGCACCTCCCACCTGGGGCTCCTCCCACCTGGGGCTCCTCTCAGTCCCACCGAAGCAAGAATTATTATAAGGAAACCTAAAAATGTACGAATGCAAGTCCCACAAGTTCTCAGAAAAAAAGTGCCACAAACATCTCCTCTATGAAAGCGGGAAGAGCTCCCGCAAAAGACCTGAAGAAACAGAAAGGACAGAATACAGAGAGAGATAAGAAGGTAATCGAAGGAATCCAGAGGAGGAAAGAGTTTGTAGAGTTGTCCGAGTTCGGACCTTCAAAACAAAAACTCTCACAATTATAGGTTTTATATATATATTTAATAATGATACCCAAGCATATAATATATATATATATATATATATATATATATATATATATATATATATATATATATATATGCTATATATATATATATCTTCTTTCTATATATATATATATATATATATATATATATATATATATATATATATATATATATATATATATATATATATATATAACTTATATATATATATATATATATCTGCTGCTCCTGCTATATATAACATATATGCTGCTGCTACTGCTATATATATATATATATTCTGATACAAATAAAGATGTGTACTTGATATCAGGTGATATCAGGTGTGTGTATGTTTGTGTGTGTGTTTTTTTGTTTGTGTTGTGTTTGTGTTTGTGTGTCTGTGTTTTTGTTTGTGTGTGTGTGTTTGCGTTTGTGTTTGTGTGTGTGTCCCAGCTTTTGATACAATAATGTCCATAAAATTCGATAAAAGTAAGGTCTTGTAATATTTATCAAATCGTAAACAGGAAATTTTTTAATTTAGCGGATGTCTATTTCGGGGGTATATATATATATATATATATATATATATATATATATATATATATATATATATATATATATATATATATATATATATATATATATATATAAATACTACTGCTCTTTATATATGCTGATATACTCACATCGAATTCCTAAAGGTTAATTGTAAAATCATATTTTAAAAAATGGAGTTATTTTATTTCGAAATAAATTTAAATTTCACACATCCTGACAAAGAGAGCAGACAAATCTGGATATCTCCCATTTTTATTTAGGCCTCATATTAAGTCCTATAAGGGTAAAAATAATCTAATGCTTGAAAGAAAGGTTGAATATGCCATTAAAATTTAAATTCTAGTAATTTTTTACATGATGGTCATTTGTCTAAAGGTTGGAAAAACGTGTACTACTAAAGAGAGAAAACATATGTGGTTATCTTTCGTTTTTTGTAATACCCATTGTAGGTCCTGTAAAGAGTGTCAAAATAATGGAATGCTTGAGTTCCATTTTGAATATGTTATTAACATTGAAACTCTTGTAACTTTTTACTTGACGAGCAATGGTCTTTGATTTGAATACAGGTTGAAAAAACGTGTCCTAATGAAAAGGGCAAACATGTCGGGATATCTCCCCTTTTATCTATAAGACCCATGGTAGGTCAAGTAATAATGGTCAAAATAATATAAACTTCAATGCCAATTTGGATAAACCCTTAAAATTTAAACATGATTTTTTGCATAATTTGGCTACTGTTTGAAAGAACGTGTCCTAACGAAGAGGGAAAATATGTCGAAATATCTCTTTTTGTGAAGGACCCATTGGAACTCGTATAATAAGGGTAAAAATAATGGAATGCTTGATTGACAATTTAGACATACAATTAACATTTGAGCTCTTTTAAATATTTACAGTGGGGACAACGGTCTTGGCTTTCACTACAGGTTGAAACAATGTGTCCTAATGAAGAAGGTAAAAATTTCTGAATATCTCCCGTTTTTTTTATGTAGGATCCATAGTACGTCTTCTAATAAGGGTCAAAATAATTTAAGGCTTCAATTCCAATTTCAATATGCCATTAGCATGATAAGTGATGTTCCTTTTTACGAGATAGGTAGCGGTGTTTTATTTGACTACAGGCTAAAAAAAACTTATCCAATTGAAGAGGGCAAAAATGTCTGTATTTCTCAGCTTTTTTTTGGTTAGAAATAATTCAATATTTGATTGCCAATTTGGATGTACCATTAACATTGAAACCTTTGTAACGTTTTACATAAGGATCAAGAGTCTTTAATTTGACTACAGGTTGAAAAAAAGCATGTCTTATTGAAGAAAGCAAACATGTCTGGGTATCTTACGTTTTTTTTAAGGACCATACTTTTAATAAGGGCCAAAATAATGGAATGCTTGAATGCCAATTTGGATATACCATTAACATTGAAACTTTTTTTAGCTTTCAACATGTTTCAATGTTCTTTGATTTGGCCACGGGTTTAAAGAACGTGTCCTAACGAAGATGACAAACGAGTCTGGATATTTTTCGTTTTCTTATAGGACCCATAGGAGGTCCTATACTAAGGATCAAAATAATGGAAGGCTGGAATGCCAATTTTGATATACCATTAACATTGAAATTCTTGTAACTTTTCAAATGAATGGCATTGGTCATTAATTTTGCTACAGGTTGAAAGAACATAAGGGACAACGAACTTTGATTTGACTAGAAGTTGAAAGAAAGTTTCCTACTGAAGATGGTAAATATGTTTGAATACCTCCATTTTTTGTAGGACCAATAGTTGGTCCTGTAATATTTTGCAAAATATGCTCGAATTCCAATTAAGATATGTCATTAACATTGAAACTCTTGTATCATATTTCATGAGGAGAAACAGTTATTGATTTGAATACATCTTGAAAAAACGTGTCCTGCTGAAGAGGCCAACCGTAAGAGCCATAGTAGGTCCTGTAATAAAGGTCAAAATAAGGGAATGCTTGATTGCCAATTTGTTAAACTATTAACATTGAAAATCTTCAATCTTTTTACATGAGGGCAACGTTTTTTGATTTGATAACAGGTTGAAAGAACTTGTCCTACTGAAGACGCTAAACAAATCTGAATATCTCCCTTTTTTTGGAGGGATCATATTAAATCTTGAAATAAAGGACAAGATAATGGAATGCTTGAGTGACAATTTGGATATACCATTGACATCGAAACTATTGAAACTTTTTACATGATGAGCAACGGCCTTTGATTTTATTACAGGTTGAAGGAACGTTTCCTGCTGAAGAAGGGAAATAAGCTTAGATATACCAGTTTTTTTGAAAGACCCCTTGTAGGTTTTGTAATAAGGGTCAAACTAATGAAAAACTTGAATGCCGATTTGAATATACCATTAACATTGAAACTTTGGTATTTTTTACATGAAGGGCAGCTGTCATTAATTTGACTAAATGTTGGAAAAACGTGCCCTACTGAAAAATACAAACATGTCTGATTATCTTCTTTGTTTGTAAGACCCACATAAGGCCCTGTAAGAAGGGTCAAATTAAGGGAATGCTTGAATGTTACTTTGGAGGTAACATTAAAATTGAAACTCTTGTAACTTTTTATATTAGGGGAATGGGGGGGGGGCTTGAAGAGCGAAAACATGTCTGAATATCTCCCTTTTTTGTAAGACCCATAATAGATCCTGCGATAAGGGTCAATTTAATTGAATGCTTGAGTGCGAATTTTTATATAATATTCACATTGAAACACTTGTATTTTTTTACATGAGAGATAACATCTTTCATTTGACTACAGGTTGTAAGAATGTGCTCCTCTGAACAGGGCATACGTGTCTGGATATTTTTAATTATTTTATTGGATCCATAGTAGTTCCTATAATAAGGGACAAAATAATGGAATGTTTGCAATAATTAACTTTGCATGTCAATTTGGATATACCAATAACATTTAAACTCTTGTAACTTTTTACATGAGGAGTAACAATCCTTGATTTGGTTAGTGTTTTAAAGGACATTTTCTATCGAAGAGGGAAAACATGTCTGCATGTCTCCCATTTTTTTTGTAAGACCCATGGTATGTCCTCTAACAACGGTTAAAATAAGGGTATGCTTGAAAGTCAATTTGGGTACTCCATTAACATTGAAACTCTTGTAACTTTTTAAATGAGAGGCAACGTTTTTGGATATTAGTATATGCTGAAAGAACCTGTCCTACTGAAGTAGGCAAACATGTCTGAATATCTCCCGTTTTCTTTAAGGACATACTTCTAATAAGGGTCAAAATAATGGAATGCTTGAATGTTAATATGAATATACCATTAACATTGAAACTTTTTTAGCTTTCAACGTGAGCTCCAACGGTCTTTGATTTGACCACAAGTTTAAAGAACGTGTCCTAACGAAGCGGGTTAACCTGTCTGGATATTTTTCGCTTTCTTGTAGGACCCATAGGAGGTCGTATAATAATGGTCAAATAATGAAATGTTTGAATGCCAGTTTGGATATCCAATTATCATTGAAACTCTTGTAACTTTTCACACGAGTGGCATTGGTCTTTAATTTGGCTACAGGTTGAAAGAACGTATCCTACTAAAGAGGGTTTATATGTATGGATATTTCGCATTTTTCATTAAAACCTATAGGGGTAGTTTAATATGGGTAAAAAAAATGGAATGTTTGAATGCCAATTTGGATATACCATTATAATTGAAACTATTATAAATTTTTTTATACAAGGGACAATGATCTTTGATTTGAATAGAAGTTGAAAGAAAGTGTAATAATGAAGAAGGTGAATATGTATGAATATCTCAATATCTCCTTTATTTTGCAGGAACAATAGTTGGTCCAGCAATATTTTGCAAAATAATGGTATGCTTGAATTTCAGTTTGAATATACCTTTAACATTGAAACTGCTGTATCTTTTTCATGCTTTTTTTTATTTGAATACGTCTTGAAAAAACGTGTCCTTCTGAAGAGGCCAACCATGTCTAGATATCTCCCGTTTTTTGTAAGACCTATAGTAGGTCATGTAATAAAGGTCAAAATAAGGGAATGCTTGGTCGCCAATTTGGTATACTATTAACATTGAAACTCTTGTATCTTTTTACAAGAGGGCAACGTTTTTGCTTTGAGAACAGGTTGAAAGAACTTGTCCTCTGAAGATTGAAAGCAAATCTGGATATTTTATTTTTTTTGTAGGGCCAATATTAGATCTTGAAATAATGGACAAAATACTGGAATGCTTGAGTGACAATTTGGATATACCGCTGACATCGAAACTCCTGAAACCTTTTACATGATGAGCAACGGCCTTTGGTTTCACTACAGGTTGAAGGAACGTTTCCTACCGAAAAAGGCAAATATGTTTAGATATGTTCCGTTTTTTTTTTTTTTTTGAAAACTTATACTTGGTCTTGCAATAATGGTTAAAATAATGGAATAATTGAATGCCAATTTGAATATACCATTAATATTGAAACTTTGGTATGAAGGGCAGCTGTCCTTAATTTGACTACAGGATGAAAAAACGTGTCCTACTGAAAAATGCAAACATGTATGATTATCTCGTTTTTTTGTAAGATCTATATAAGACACTGTAAGAAGGGTCAAATTAAGGGAATGCTTGAATACCACTTTGGAGGTAACATTAAAATTGAAACTCTTGTAACTTATTACATTAGGGGCAAAGGTCTTTGATTTGAATAGAAGTTGAAAGACCGTGTCCTACTGTAGAGGAAAAACATCTTTAATAACTCCGGTTTCTTTTAGAACCCATAGTAGGTCCTGTAATAAGGGTCAAAATAATGAAATACTTTTCAATTTTGAAAATACAATTACCATTGAAACTTGTAACTTTGATTTGACTACAAGTTGAAGAAAGAGTCCTACTAAAGAGGTAAAACATCTGCATATCTCTCGTTTTTATAGTACCAATAGAATATATAGTAACAAAGGGCCAAATAAAGGAATGTTTGAATTCCGATTTGGATATTCCACTATCATTGAAGCTCTTGTAACCTTTTACATGAGTGGCAAAGTTCTTTGATTTGACTACATTCTTAACGAACCTGGTCTACTGAAAAGGGCAAACATGTCTGGATACCTCCCGCTTTTTAAAGTGCCTATAGAAGATCCTTAATAAAGGTCTAAATAGTGGAATGTTGAATGCCAATTCGAATATACCATTAAAATGTAACTTTTTTAACATTTCACATGAGGGATAACGGTCTTTGATCTGGCAACAAGTTGATAGAACTTGTCCTAACGAAGAGGGCAAACATGTATGGATATCTCCTTTTTCTATGGAACCCATAGTAAGTCTTGAAAAAAGAGTAAAAATAATGGAATGCTTGATTGTCAATTAAAATGGAAACTCTTGAAAGTTTTTACATAATGGGCAATGATTTTTGATTTGACTACATTTTGAAAGAACGTGTTCTACTGAAGAAAGTAAATAGGTCTGGATATATGCCGTTTTTTTGTACTACTAATAGTAGGTCCTTTTATGTGGTTTAATATAATGAAATGCTGGAATGCTAATTTGGGTATACCATAAACACTAAAACTCTTGGAACCTTCTACATTAGGGGCAAAGATCTTTGATTTGATTACAGGTTGAGAGAACGTACACACTAAAGAGAGCAAACATGTGTGAGCTTCTCAGGTGTTTTGGTAAGATTCATAGTAGTTTCTGCAAAAACGGTCAAAATAATTGAATGCTTTAGTGCTAATTTGGATATACCATTAACATTGAAACACTTGGATCTTTTTACATGAGGGGCAAAGATCTTCGATTTGACTAAAGTTTAGAATAACATATCCTGTTGGAGTTGAAATACATATATGGATACGTGCTGATTTTTTTTGAAGGACCATTGTGGGTCCTCTAATAAGGGTCAAAATAATGTAATGCTTGAATGCCAATTTGGAAATACCATTATCATTGAAACTCTTGTAAATTTTAATATGATGAGCAACGATCTTTCATTTTACTACTAGATCAAAGAACGTGTCATACTGAAGAGGGTAAGGGTCTGCATATCTCACTTTTTCTTGTTGGACCCATGGTAGGGCCAGTAATGAGGGTCAAATTAATGAAATGCTTGAATGCCAATTTGGATATACCATTCACATTGAAATTATCTAAAGTTTTAACATAAAGGCGCAACGGTCTTTGATTTACTACAAGCTGAAAGAACCTGACCTACTATAAAGGGTAAATATTTTTTATTTTTTTTTTATTGCTCACGAGCAGAGCCCTATTCAAGGAGGGGGTGTTTGCGTCTTAAATATTCATCTAACACCAAAATTGCAGATGAGAGCACAGACTAGTAGGCTTTAAGTGAGGGAGATTAAAATTGAGTAGGAAACACAGAGATGGAAGAGAATTCCACAGAACAGAGGTGGCAGGAAAGAAGGAAGCACCGCAGTGAACAAGTCTGGAGTTACTAATATCAACACAAAACTTATGTGCCGACACAGCACCCCTTGTGCTACGTGGGGGTCGTAAAGGTGGTGGTACACGAGTGGAAAGTTCCCTCGAGCACTTGCCGCTACGGTGCCTATAGAAGGAGATAAAGCACCAACATCGCGCCGCAAAGATAGAGGTCAAGTATGAAGTAGAAGTACAGGACAGTTTATAAACGTTTGGCCTTTGACCCTACCCTGTCCAAAAGCCGGGTGAAACCATAGGCCCCCCAGATAGCAGTATCCATACAAGGGCGGATGAGACCCTTGTATAGCTGGAGGTAACTGAAGAGGAAAAAATCTCGCAGTCTAAACAGAACTCCCAGTTTCTTTGAGGCCGCCCTAGCAACCGTTGTGATGTGAAGTTTCGGACATTTTTGTTTATGTTAAGGCCAAGAATGTTTATGTTGTGTACAGGAGAGAAGAGAGAACCGTCGAAGAGATAGGAAATTAGAAGGTGTCTTAGAGAGGGAGATTTGTAGGGGTTTGGTTTTTTCAAAGAATTAAATTTCACAAGGTTCAAGACTGACCCCCACCCGGAAATTTACTGTACAGATCAGCTTGAGAATAGAATCGGAAAGGTTAAGACGAAGAGGCAATTCTAGAAGTAAAGGGAGCAGGGTGAAATTGGTTGAAGGCTCTGAAGGGTCCGATGTCGGCATATGGTGGATAGGGGATTAGATGAGCAGGTGAGAAGATCACATTAATGAAAAGCATGAATAAAGTAGGAGCAAGACAGAACCCTGAGGAACACCACTATTGACAGAAAAAAGAGAAGAAGAGTCGCCCCATCAACAACAGCCGATATTGAGCGATTTGGAAGAAAGCTAGAGATATAAGTATAAGCAAAGAGAAGGAGGAAACCCAAAGAAGGGGGAGTTTGGAGAGCAGTGACGCGTGCCATACGGTCAAATGCTTTGGATATGTCAAGTGCCACCACGCAAGTCTCCCTGTAGTTCCTAAGGGCGGAAAAACCATAAATTTGTTAAATAAGAAAGTATACTGCCAGTAGATCTCAAGCGCCGAAAGCCGTACTGGCGATCGGAAGAGGGAATGAGATTCCAGATGGTCTAAGAGTAAGAGAGTTAGGAAGGATTTCAAAGATCTTAGATAGAATACAAAGTTAGAGTTATAGGGTATTAGTTAAGAATGATCAGAGCGTTTCCTTTTTCGAATAGGTTGGACATATGCGCGCTTCCAACACTGAGGGAAAGTGCTAATAATGAGGCATAGAGAATATAGTTGAACGAGGGGCGGGGTCAGTACGGAGGCACACCTCATTCAAAACTTGGTGGAATGCCATCGGGCCACCCTCCTTCCTTACGTTTATAGATTTCAGAAGCCAGCCGTTCAAATGTAATCACAGGCAAAGGCATAGGACACCTGAGAGAGAGGGAGAAGAAGGAGGGGGAAGAGGAAGAAGGAAGAATCGTCCAGGGTTGAGTTAGAGGAAAATAGGAGGCCGAAGAGATTGACCTTCAGTTGGAGAGTATTTAGCAACAGAACCATCAGGACGAATAAGGAGGAAGGGATGATTTACAGAAGTTGTTAGAAATGTTTTTGGCAAGAGGCCAGAAAGATTTGTCAGTAGGAGAACCAAGGAGGTCAGCGCACTTTCGTTTAATGAAAGTCCGCTTTGCTCGACATCGAAGAGTATCCCTGCAACGATATCTAGCTGAATCGAAAAGTGGCGAGTGATAGGAGAATAAGAATTTTCCACACCCGATACACTGTCTCTAGCCTGAATGGCAAGAGAACAAGCACGATCGAACTATGAATTTTGAGGAGAAAAAGATTTAGTCGAAGAAGGAATGAACCTGCTCATCCCATCGACGATTACAGCTCCCACTTTATCGGCAGAAGCCGAAGCGTCTTCATAGTCAAAGCAGTCACTCCAATTGTAGTTAGCGTAGAAGCAACGCAATGCCCCCCAGTCAGCCCATTCTAAGTGCCAGAAAAAACGCATAGGGCAGGATGGAGCTGTTGGAAAGAAAGTATTAAAATTAAGAGATATAAGGCTGTAGTCAGATTTACCGATAGGAGCGAATATATATCTGGATATATCTTGCTTTTTTTAAGTGGGATCCATATCAGGTCCTGTAATATTGGTCAAAATAATTGAATGCTTAAATGCCAATTTGGGTATGCCATTAACTTTGAAGCTCCTTTTACTTTTTACAAGGATCAATTATCTTTGATTTTACACAAGGTTGCAAGAACGTGTCCTATTTAAGAGCTCATACATATATTGATAAGTAGCGTTTCTTTATAAGACTCAAAGTAGATCCTGTAAGAAGGGTCAAAATCATGGAATTCTTGAATGCCAATTTAGATATACCATTAACATTGAAACTCTTGTAACCTTTTACTTGAGGGGTAAGGATATTTAATTTCATTACACGTTGAAAGAACGTGTCTTAGTTAAGAAGGCAAATCCGCTTGAATATCTTACGTTTTTAAAGACCCATATTTGGTCCCGTAATAAGTGTCAAAATAATGGAATACTTGAATGCCAATTTTTATATAACTTTAACATTGAATCTCATTTAACTTTTCACACGAGGGACAATGTTTTTGATTTGATTACATGTTTTAGACACCTTTCCTACTGAAGAATGGGAACATGTTTGAATATCTCCCGTATTTTTGAAGAATCTATAGTAGGGCTTGCAATAAGGGATAAATAATGGAATACTTGAATGCCAATTTGGGTATACCTTTTACATTGAAACTCCTTTAGCTTTTTACATGCTGGGCAACTGTCTTTGATTTCAGTGCAGGTTGAATAATCGTATCTTACTAAAGAGAGCAAACATATGTGGAAATTTTTTCGTTTTTTGTAGGACCAATAGTACGTCCTATGATAAGGATCAAAATAATTTTTTTTGAATGAGAATTTTAATATACAACTAACATTGAAACCCTTTTAACTTTTTACATGAGTTGTAACGTTCTTTGACCTTACTACAGGTTGAGAAGACGTGTCTTACTGAAAAGGGGAAATTTGTTTGGATATCCCCCGTGTTTGTGTAGTGCCCATAGTAGGTCCTATAACAAAGGTCAAAATAATTTAATTCTTGAAAGCCAATTTGGATTCACATTAACATTGAAATTCTTGTAACATTTTATGCTAGGATCAACGGTCTTTGATTTGGATACAGATTGAAAGAATGTTTCCTATTGAAGAGGGAAAATATGTCTGAATATCTACCTTTTTTTATTAGACCTATAGTATTTCCTGTAATAATGGTCAAAATAAGAGAATGCTGGAATACCAATTTGGATATACTATTTACATTGAAGCTCTTGTATCTTTTTATGAGAGGATTAACCTTTTTTGATATGACTACCTGTTGAAGAACCTTTTCTTCTGAAGGAGGCAAATATGAGTGAATATCTCCCGTTTTTTGTAGTGCGCATAGTAGGTTTTATAATAACGTTTAAAGTAATGTAATTCCTGAATGCCAATTTGGATATACCATCAACATTGAAACTCATTTAACCTATTACATGAGAGGCAACGGTCTTGGATTTGACTACAGGTTGAAAAAGCCCTTTTCCTACTGAAGAAGTCAAACATGTCTGGATATCTCCTTTTGTTTTTCAGAACCAATAGTAGGTCCTGTAATAATTGTAAAAATAATGGAATGCTCAAATGCCAATTTGGGTATACAATTAAAATTGAAACACCAGTAATTTTTTATATGAGTGGTGACATCTTTGATTTGACTAAAGATTGTAAGAATGTTTCTTCTGAAGAGGGCAAACATGTCTGGATATTTTCAATTTTTTTGTAGGATCCATAGTAGGTCCTATAATAAGGGACAAAATAATGGAATATTTGAATGCCAATTTGGTTATGCCATTACCGGTCTTTGATTTGGCTAC
>JABUQX010075184.1:0-12500 GCA_015478945.1 Trachelipus rathkii | reverse complement strand
AGGATCAATTTAAGGAAACGCTTAAATGTTCAATTTTAGATATACCATTAACACTGAGATTTTCTAACTTTTTACTATGTGCGGCAAAGTCTTTGATTTAAAAACAAGTTGAAAGATCTTGTATTACTGAATGGGCAATCATGAGTAGATATCTCCCTTTTTTTTTTTGCAGGACCAATAGTAGGCCAAATGATAAGGGCTAAATAATGGAATGTTTAAATGCCAATTTGGATTATCAATAGCATTGAAACTCTTTTAACATTTTCTATGAGGGGCAACGGTCTTTGATCTGACTGCAGGTTGAATGAACGTTTCCTACTGAAGAGGGAAAAACATATCTGGTTATCTTCCGTTATTTGATTAGAACAAGTAGGTCTATGATAAAGGTGAAATAAGTGGAATGCTTGAATGACAATTGGATATACTATTAACATTGGAAACTCTTTCATCTTTTAAACATGAGGGCAACGGTTTAAGATTTGAACTAGATTATTGAAAGTAATTGTCCTACTTGAAGAGGGCAATATGTCAGATAGCTCCCTTTTCCTTGTAGGATCCATAGTTAGGTCTTGTACTATGGGTCAAAATAAGAGAATGTTTAATGCAATTTTTCATATACCATTAACATTGAAACTCGTGTAGCTTTTATATGCTGATTCAAACTTTCTTTAATTGAATCATATTGCAAGAACGTCTTTAACTGAAGAGTGCAATCATGTTGAATATCAATATTTTTTGTAAAGTCACGTTATTTAGGCTCCTGGTAATTAATATTCAAAATATTGGAATTTGAGTGCTATTTGGATTACCATTAGCATTGTAAAACTTGTTAACCCTTTTAAACTAGGGGCACGATCCTTTTGATTTGAATACAGGTTGAAAGACGGCGTCACCAACTGAAGAGGACAAACATGTCCGACTAATCTTCCGTTTTATTGTAAGGACCCATAGTAGGATTGTAATAATGCTCCATCTGACAGAGAATGCTGAAAAAGGAATTTGTAATCGCGTTCAGTGGAATCTTTTCCGCATCAAATTTGATTTGATAACAGGTTGAAAGAACTTGGCCTACCGAAGAGGGCAAATATGTCTGCATTTTTTCCTTTTTCTGAAGGACTTATAGTAGGTATTTTAATAAGAGTCAAAATAATGGAATGATTGAATGACAATTTGAAATATACCATTAACATTGAAACTCATGTAACTTTTTCCGTGAGTGTCAAAGGTCTTTGGCTTGACTACTGATTGAAAGACCATTTCCTACTGAAGAAGGCATAGATGCTTTGATATCTCCTGTTTTTTTTAGAATCAATAGTAAGTCCTTTAATAAAGGTAAAAATATTATAATGCTTGCATGTCAATTTGGATATACCATTAAAATTGAAACTATTGTAATTTTTTAAATAAGGAACAAAAATTTGATTTGACCACAGGTTCAAAGAACGTGTTTAACTAAAGAGGGTAAACATGTTTGGATATCCTCTGTTTTTTTTGTAAGACCAATAGAAGGTCCTATAATAAGGGTCAAAATAATGGAATGCTTGAATGCCAATTTGGATATACCATTAGTATTGAAACTCTTGTAACTTTTTACATGAAGGACAAGGATCTTTGATTTGGTTACAGTTTGAAAGAACATGTTCTTTTGAAGAGGGAAAACATGTCTGGATATCTCCCGATTTTTTTTGGTAAGACCCATAGTAGGTCCTGTAATAATGGTCAAAATAAATGAATGCTTGAATGCCAATTTAGATATACTATTATCCGTTAAAAGGGCAGAGTGTGTACGTATGTGCAAAGGAAAAATTATGCGCCTAAGGATATTATTCAAGTTCCTTCTTCATATTTGCATTAAAGAACTGCATCTACAAATAAGCGTTTATCGTTGAAATCTGCATCAGCACCTATCTGGACATATTCAAATATAGCTTCTCTTTAATTAATATCGAAATTTTACTTTAAACAACACAAAATTTTTAACTATTTTATTCTCAGATCACCTCTGTTGTTCAACTTGCCTCTCACTAAAAAGGAGAAACTCCTTTGTAAGAAAGACTTCTATGGCTTGACGCATGCAAAATATAAGGTCTTAATGAACTTTCAAATCTTATCACAACTTAATTCCTCCCCATTTCTTCAACCCCAAAAAAGCTTGATATTATTATATTCAGTCTTGGCCATTTCTTTTTGTTCTTCGATTGAGTTCTCTGACGCTGCGAACTTAAATTGAAAAAGGATATTAAATATCCATATTATTCAAAACATAAGGATAAAAAAACAATATACCATGGCAATACTACTACTGCTACTACTATAATAATAATAATAATAATAATAATAATAATAATAATAATAATAATAATAATAATAATAATAATAATAATAATAATAATAATAATAATAATAATAATAATTATAATAATATAATAATAATAATAATAATATAATTTAATAAAATAATAATAAAATAACAATAATACTACTAATAATAATTTAATAACAATAATAATAATAATAATAATAATAATAATAATAATAATAATAATAATAATAATAATAATAATAATAATAATAATAATAATAATAATAATAATAATAACAATAATAAGTGAAGAGACATGTCGAATATTGAAAGTCTTTCTTTTTATTATATTATTATTGATTCTAATTACTATGCGTACTTTGATTTAATATTAAGTTGTTGTTATTAAACGATGCAAGATATCAGACGTTTTAATTACAAGCTATCCGGGCCAGAAGAATAAAAAGAATGGACGGATCAAAAGGGATCAAGCTCTCTGAAATGGTGAAGTCTTATGACGGTAGCGAAGATGTAGAGGCTTGGTTAACAAAGGTGTCCATGGTAGCAAGGATTAACAATGTGAAGGACGAAGCAGCATTCATCCCGTTATCTGGAGGGAGATGCTCTGGCTTTGTTCCTACAAATGAATGAAGAAGAGCAGAAATGCGCAGTGAAAATTAAGGATAGATTGAGGGAGGCGTTCAGTGAGGACAGTTTTGCCGCGTACGAGGAATTTCGTAAGAAAAATGGGCTGGAGAAAGTGTTGACGTCTTTATCACAGAGTTACGAAGGCTGGCTGCGGTGGCGAAATTGGAAGGAGAGATGGTATTGAAACGGGCTTTTGTAATTGGATTACCAGCGTCGGTGAGTAGAGAGCTTCGAGCCATGGAGGAAATTGAACGAATAAGTTTGGAAAGATTAATAGCAAAGACCAGATCTTTGTTGGCAGTAAAAACAGATCCGAGCTCGGCGGTTGTGACTAACGAATGCTTCGGAAGACAAGGAAGCGGTCTTGCGTAGAAGAAATGTTTTCAGTGTGGGGACCACACCTTAGAAGAGATTGTAGGAATAAAATTAAAAGAAATCAAGTCAAGGGTTGGTTGTGTGGAAAAGAGGGGCATTATGCATCTCATTGCTGGTCGGGAAACGATTAAGGTGATGCTGGAAACCAGGGACCAGCTTCGTTGGAGTGATGAAAAGAGGCCCTGGTGATTTGAAAATAATAAATATTGTGATAAATAACGCAAGTCGAAGAGCGTTAGTTGAAACAGGGTGTTCTATTTCAGTAGTGTTGAGGAGATTCTGTAAGACGATTTACGGAAATAGTGAATTAACTGCATTCGATGGAAGAAGAATGAAATGTGAGGGTAGATCTCATTTAGACGTTAGTATTAAAGGAAAAAGATTGGGAGTGGAAGCTATAGTTGTTGACAGTTTGATCGACGGAATAGATATGCTTTTGGGAATGGATATGATAAACAGCCTTGGAGGAGTAGATATAACGAAGGATCGTGTTATTTTCGGATTTGAGAAAGAAGAAAGAGGGAACGTAATCGGCGTCAAGGAAGAAAATTTGGAAAAAAGAAAATATATAATCAGAGTAACAGGAAAATGTTAAATTTGAAGATAAAGATTTCAAAGCGAGATTTGACGGAAAAAATTGGGAAGTTGAATGGAGGTGGAAGGGAGAGGAACCGAAATTGAAGTCTTCGATCGGATGTTACGAAACCACTATGAAAGAAGAGACAAAAGAAAGATTTGAAAAAGAAATTGAAAAATGGATAGAGGAAGGGATCTTAATAGAGACAGGGAAGGACGACGGATCAGGAAGAGTAGTTCCGTTAATGGCGATTAACCAATTAACAAAGGCAAATTCAGACCGGTTTTAGGTTACAGAGTTGAATAAATTCGTGTCGTGCCACACCGGTGATGAAGTTGGAGTGTGTGATGAGTCGGTAAGGAAATGGAGAAAAACGAGAGGAGGGAGAAAACTGGTTGATTTAAAAGCTGCATACTTGCAGATAAGAGTCGATAAGAGCCTTTGGAAGCATCAACTTGTGAACTTTAAGGGGAAAACTTACTGCTTGACGAGATTAGGATTTGGCATTAATTGTGCACGAGGAATCATGATGAAGAATCTTGAGAGAGGTACATCAGTGAACGAAGAGAATAGGAAAGGCTTACGAGCCATTTACATTGATATATAATGGAAGATTGAAAACGTTGCAAGCGCAGATGAGGTGATAAGCCCACTTAAGGAATTTTGGATTAATTACAAAACCGCTGAGAATTTAGTGAAATAACAAAGTATTAGGATTCAAAAATCAAAAGAAGTAATGGCGAACTTTGAATTCGGATAGAGAGTGAGCTACAGTCATCAAAGATGGCGGTTTAACGAAGAGAGAGGTGTTTTCAATGTGTAGCAAATTAGTGGGATACCACCCTATTGGTGGATGGTTGCGGGGACAGCAAGTTATATTAAGCGTAGAGTTGAAGGAACAAAATGGGAAGATAATGCAGGGGATAAAGTTGTAAGTGTATTGAAGGATGTGATAGAAAAGGTGAAAGAGAACGATCCGGTAAAAGGTAAATGGAGGGTCCCCATTAGAGAAGAAAGGAGTAGTTTGGTGTGATGCAAGTAGTATCGCTATGGGAGTAGGAATAGAAATTGGTGGGAACATTGTTGAAGATGCTTCATTGATCCGTAAAAAAGGAGATATAGGTCACATAAATGTTGCGGAATTGGAGGCTGTATTGAGAGGAGTAAATTTGGCAATCAAATGGAAGATAAAAGACTTAGAGATAAGAACGGATTCGATGACTGTGGTGAGGTGGGTTAGGTCGATAATAATTAATAAGGAAAAAAGAGTGCGAACTAAAGGCGCGGCGGAAATGTTGATCAAAAGAAGATTGTGGACTTTGTCTCAGCTGATCGAAGACTACAATTTATCTATTGGAGTGAGGTTTGTCAGGTCGGAGTCGAACTAAGCGGTCTGTTTGACTAGGGTGAGACGATGCTGGAGGAATTTATTAGATGGGGAAGAAAAAGAAGATGCTAAGTCACATTCTTTGATTGTGGCAGGTGGGGTATTCGTAGATGAGGAATTAACAAAGAGAAGAAAAGTGATCAGAGACATTCATGTACGACATTATCTGGGAGTGAATAGGACCTGGTACTTAGTAAAGAGGGTATTGAAAAATTGTAGTAGAAGAGAAGTAGAAGAATGTAGGAAAAGTTGTCAATCTATTGATTCGCCACTAATAAAGACTGAGACGGGGGATTTAGGTGTTAAAAATTGTTGGATAAGGGCTGCGATTGATGTAACACATTACAAAGGTAAAAGATTTTTATCGTTTGCTGATTGTGAGCCAAGTAGATACGCGATTTGGAAATCTTTGAAGAATGAAACAGCGGGAGAAATTATTCAAAAGTTAGAGGAAATCTTCTGCGAAAGAGGTCCTGTTTTAGAATTATTAATGGATAATGGTAGAGTGTTCCGTTCAATGGAATTTGATAGATTCTGCAAGAGATGGAGCGTTAAGAAGATTTTTAGAGCTGCTAATAGGGCTAGCGGGAATGGAATAGTGGAGTGGAACCCTCAAACGATTAAGAGAATAACGGAAAGAGCGGAATAAAACCAGAGGAGGCGATTTTTTGGTATAACCTTACACCGAAAATCGAATAGTTGAGAGTACGATACCGCAAAGAGGGGTACTTAAACATAAATGGAGATGTCCTAACGAAGAAATTTGCAAAAATGTTGAGGTTTCATCTCGTTTTAAGTTGGGAGACAAGGTGTGGGTGAAGCCGTTGAATAGTTTGTGTACTTCCAAGTGGAATGAGGGTGAAGTGACAGGAATTTGTTCAAATTGGACGGTAGAGGTTGACGGTATGACAAGACATGTTAAGGATTTAAGGAGGATCGTTAGAGATGATTTTGCAATCATGGGGGCGTGTAAGTGAAGAGACTTATGTCGAATATTGAAAGTCTTTCTTTTTATTATAATGTTATTGATTCTTTATTACTATGAGAAATCTTTGATTTAGTATTAAGTTTTTGTTATTAAACGATACAAGATATCAGACGTTTTAATTACAATAATAATAATAATAATAATAATAATAATAATAATAATAATAATAATAATAATAATAATAATAATAATAATAATAATAATAATAATAATAATAATAATAATAATAATAATAATAATATTTTGAAAGTTATTTTAAAACCAAAATTATAACTGAAATTTCTTAATATATGATTATTAAGTACTGTATGCTCTTTATATACGCTTAATTAATGTACATAATAAAATTATAAAATTTTTGATTAGTAATTATCAAATTGTAAAATTGAATTTTATAACTAAATATGATTATTATAATTTAAATTAAATGAAGCAACTACAATTATTGAAACTATGAAAATGATTAAAATTCTAATTTTTTATAATGACTATAAATATAGTTTTAATTATTTTAATTACTGCATAACGTTATCAAATTTTAATACGCAAATCATTATTGAAATTAGAGTTTAAATTCATTCTACGTAATAAGCAATGAATCACATAACGAGTTCTGAATATCTTTATAAAATATTTAGTGTTAAGGTGCGAGCATTAAAAATAATTTTTGTGGTTTCAATTATGACATACGAAAACCTAAAGGCCTACGACTGTTATTAGGTTGAGGGAAACCTTTAGATCAATCCAAATGAAATGGACCCACACCTGCTGTTGAACAATTTCCAAAAATAATTTATATTTTGAATGGTAGTTACTTTGTGCTGGCAGTTCAAAGCAAAAAAAAACTGATTTCAACAAGGTGACTTATTTTGTACCTTGAGTATAAACATTGAATATTTATATAGGTTAGCTTTAACTTTATTATCTCAGCTCTGGCAATTCCTATAGCATTTCAAAGTACTAAAATGCTAACAAAATTGTAGGTCTCAAATTTGGTAGTTAAACTATGATTCTAAAACATATTAATTTTGTTATAATTATGATTCGAAATGTCAGAAATTGGCGTTTTATGGTGTGATTTTTTGGGAGGGAAGGAAATTTAATTAAAGTTTGAAATTTTATGATAAGTTGTACTTTTAGCAATAGTTTTAACAAAAATATATATTGTTATTTTAAATCTTGTACACTTTTAATTATAAGGGTTATTCAAAAATAACTTCTTAAAATATTGCCAATTTTAGAGCTCAATATCACTGATTGACAAATATGTAAAAGTCTGAAATTTACAATAATTAATATACTCTATTATAAGTAATATTCATTTAAAAATTTGAGTTCCAGACTTTCATTAAAAAAATTCATTATTTCATATACATTGCTATGGATTAATAATTTCTATTATAGAAATATTTCTGGACAAATATAGATTTTCTTATTTTTTAAACTGTAAACAATCATCACGTGGTTACATGGTACTGCTAAAAAATTTGACCATAAAAGTTAACCCTTCAGGAAGCTTTGGATTTTCGATTAGAAATTTTATGGAAATTTGCGAAAGTGAAATTTTGACATAATTTTTTAATTTTCATTTGATCTGTGTGAAGTAAAAAACAAAGGGAATTAATTATTTGGCGAGTTACAAAACTTCAATTTACACAATTTTTCTGTATCACTAACCATTTATTTTCTAGTGCCAATTAAGTGTGAAACGTTATGTACTAACTGACAAAATACATGTAAAAAAAACTACTACGGATTTTTATGATCTATCTTCTAAACAATATTAAAATGGGAAAAATGTTATTAATTTGTTTGTGTGCAAATTTATTTCTGGACAAATGTTTAAAATTTTCACGTCGAAAGTGAAAACTTGTTATAACTATTTTAATTAATAATTTAATTTTATAGTATTATTATTGGGAGAGTTATACATCTCTTGTTCTGAACTTTTTTACAACCAACAATTTGAAATCTGGGATCGTGATACCCAACTTAATTTAAAAAAAAAATTTTGAAAGATCAAATGATTAACAAAAGTTATAGAAAATTTTCTACTTTCGACAATACTTTTCAAAAAAAATACGTAAAAACACACAAATTCTCCTTTTGATATGGTTTGAAAAAAGATAAACCTTTTTTTATTATTTTACTTACAACACGTCTCCTTGTTGTAGTTTTTTTTATATTTATGTTGGTTGTTGTAGTATTATAAACCAAACAGTTAGAGAAACATAAAAACTCTTTAAATTAAAGCTCTATATCTTACCAAACAATGTCTTTTTTATTTTACATTAATCGAATAAAAATTAATATTATGTTCAAATTTCATTTGCAATATATATATATATATATATATGGATATGGGTTGTTTCCTACCAACCAAGTATTATGTATCTCCTATAATATAATATATTATTAATATTCTTAAAACTAAATTTTCGTTTCTAGTAATTGCAATGCTTATTACCTAAACAATCGGAATATAAAAATTTACCTATATGACACTTAAATCCCATTTCACCTTTAGTACTAAATGATTTTGCCCTATATCTTTTTCTTCAATTCTCAACAAATGTAATAAAATCTTCTAGCCGACTGAAAGTCGATATAACTAGATTTTCCATCAACTTAAGTCACAATCCCCCAATGATTAACACCTCCTGCTTTGGTAAATGTAAACTTGTTAAGCGGAATAACTAAATCGCACAATATTAATCACCAGTCATTCCTCGTCATAACAAAATCGACCAATACAATCTCCTAAACTCACATATCACTCTATATGGCAACACTATTTAATTTCCTTTCCTTACACAACATTAGCCAAATGTCCTTTCCCTTATATCATTTATGTAACATTCTTTATATCTTCAATCCAACAGTTTTCCATTACACATTTACTCTTATTCTTCCCTAAACATCCTAAATAACACTTCTTATCACTACGTCTATTAATTCCGGTACAAAACCTTTAATTATACATTAATCCCTTCAATTACAATTATATAACATAGACGTTCCTAAATCTTCCGGATAATTATTATATATACCTCTTTATTAATAATATAGTCTTAATCCGCCTATACCATACCTTTCCTTGTTTGGTTCTTATGAATGAAAAACTCTTATTATCCACATAATTCCCACTAACAATAATCTCGAATCACTTGGTAATAATTATACTAGTTAAATTCTCAACGTCATAAAGCTTACCTTAACATTATTCATCATATTCACTATCCTACCGAATTTACTCTGCTTCCAATTCTATACAACCCTTCCTTTGTGTTCCTCTCCTAGTTCAACCATACCTGCCTGCAGAAAACCTTCTCAATGCCACATCAAAACTACTCACTGCAAATCCGTAATTTCTCATATTCTTCTTTCATTCTTGATAAACACTTTCATACTGAAATTCCATCTTCACTTCAGAGTTTCTATGTCACTGCTAGTTATGATTCATACTATAGAAATATATCAATCGTAATTTTTCTACTCCTGTCCACTGCTCGCTATCTCCTCCCTTAGGCATAATCCTTAACGCTACCATAGATTCTCAACATTGCGTTCTTCAAGCACATAATTGCATCCGAATGTAATTTAAACCTAAAGTAAATATTTATCTACTTCTTAATTCTCTACATAATATCCAATCTTCCTATCTATTTTACTAAATCCACCAAGAAGAAACCTCTCCTTTTCCCATCAAACACCGGACATTTCTCACTCATTTTACCTTTATGCCTTTTTTCATCCACTCTTCAATAATCATATCAGAGCCCATTTTTCATACTAATAGATTTTTAAGTCTTCTATTTTTATTAAAATTATATAAAGATAAGCTAAGTATAATAATAAATTATAATAACTATAAATATTAAACACCAACTAAACGTCACCTGCCTTCGATAATTATATAAATTCAGATACCTTTTAAACTTGATGATGAAGTGAAGCAAAAAAAAAAAAAAAAAATGAAGTCTTCCAATATAGGAATAAAATAAAAATTTATATTTCAAAGATGATATAATAAGTAATATGAAAAAGAATAATGAAATTTAAAATGGTTTCACTTATCCACAAGATCAGGGTGAAATTTTACGAGAAATAAAATAAATACAATAATAAAAATAAATACAACCGCAAAAAAACTATTTATATCTCTACTTATACAATATATTTAGGATTTTCGTTAATCACAAAATTCTATCGTCTTTGAAACTATAAAAAAAACATATTAATGAATAATAATATTAGAATAAATAATTCTAAATTCATCGCAAAAGTATTAATATATATATCCAGTCAAAATTAAAACCAAAGGTTGCTATCAATTTCTAGATAAAAAAGAATATAAAAACTAATATAATATAAAATAATCATCAATTAATAAAATATCTGACAATTATACAGAATAGTATTAAATATGAGCCCCTTTTTCGTTAAGAACGACCCATAAACATTACATACCTAAAAAACTATAAAATCTATTATATATATATTAAATATATATAATATATTAATATATATTAATATATTTAACAATATATATTAATAATAATACAATGAGTAATATTATTAAATTAAATAAAATAATATAAATCATGTAATATAATAAATTATATATATTAGTATATTAATATATAATATTATGATTATATAATATAATATATATATATATAATATTAAATATATATTAAATATATATAACATCAGATCCCCCCCTGAGAATAGAATATATAATTAAGCAAAGTTATTTAATAAAAGAGTATATAATATATATATATATAAAATTAACATGATAAAGAATGTAAGTATTACTATTTATTATTAATGCACATTTCATAAAGATATAAATATATAATACTATATATATACTTTTAATACATATATAAATTAAAGATAAGAGGTAATCAGTTTAATGAATTGTCTCATTTGCCTCGATTGTTAGCTGACAAGCTTACTTACCTTACTTTCAGTAAAGCAATCATGTAAGTGGTATGATGTGAAAATTTCCAATTATCTCTCTAATATAGCGCAGCACAAACTAATGGTATAACTACCTGATAATAATAAACAACAAAAAAAAGAGAATCCCCCCCTCCAAAATGAAAAATGAATTAAAATGAAATAAAACATAAATAAAACTATAATTCAAACAAAAGATGCGATAAATCATTAAACTCGTGATATAATAAAATAAAAAACAATTACCTAATATGAAGTTCATTTTATGTCAAGATTGTAATATTTGCTTCCGAACACCTCAAAATAATTTAAATAAGTAATTATATACTACGTAATGAAAGATTGAATAATAATCTTTTTTTATCAATAATATAATATTGATTTATAATAATAAAAAAATATTATATAGATATAATGACTTTAAATAAGGGACGACAAGTTAAAACTGGACTAAAAACCAATATAATTTATAAATGTACAAACATTATTAATATATATTCTTGGCATCTATAGGAAGTATTGGTTAGGCTCATAGTAGTGCTCGGTTAGGTATATAGGAGTACTAAGTTATTTAGCTTACATAGAATATGTGCTCGGAATTAGTATATATATAGGTAAATACTAAGGTTAGGCTCATAGTATTACTCTGTTAGTATATATAATAGTAAGTAATAATTAGGCTCTTAATAAATAATATTCAATTACTTATATATTAATTTATATATAATATATAATTATATAGATATATATATATAATATATTAATATATATTATATATAATAATATATATTTAATATTATATAAATAAGTTATAAAATATATATATATTATAATAATATATATATATATATTAAATATATATTATATTAATATATATATATAATTAAATATTATTATATAATAATATATATATCAATGTAAATATTATTATTAATAATATAATATTACTAGGTTAGGCAACAATAAAGTATTACTAGTAAGTAGTTAATATATAAAGAAGCTAACTCACTTGAAGTAGAAGGTTTAATATTTATGTTAGTTATTTAAACAAATATATAAGTTCCTGATTTAAGTGTAAATAACCAATAATAAACTTTATACGAGACATATTATACATATAAAAAAATATTTCTTATAATAGCATAAAAGTAAAATAATACGCATCATATGATAATTATTATATAATATTAAATAATTAATAATATCATAAGTTGACTTAATTTAAAGTAATACTATTACTATATAACACTGAAAA
>JABUQX010075183.1:0-30295 GCA_015478945.1 Trachelipus rathkii | reverse complement strand
CATCCAAACATCTTATTTAAAATCGTATTCCTGTTATCAATCATTAGCTAGCTTTGATGTTTAAATAAGCCTCATGGTTTGTCAAAACAGATTTTGGGCTTGTGATGTTTGAGGCCCCTTCCTGTTTATTGCTTTCAGTATATAATTCTTTATAGACGATGATCTAGTTATACTCAGATGTATCTTTTCCATATTCTGAAGAAAGTTCCTTACATTGTTTTGTCATTTCTTCAACTTTCTTCAAAACATAAGAAGTTGTAAAAATTTCCCTTTATATCGAGCAAATAAATTGCGAGGGAATACAAGAAAATTTCTTTCCAAATATTCAAATATCTTCGAGTTAACTCTGAATTTATTGTTTTGTACAGCCTATTAATCCCTCTTCAGCTCGAATTTGGTTGTAAGAGTTTTTTATACGACACAATTAAAGTTATACTTGTGATATAGAGGACGAATGACAGTTAATTTTTTAGCAATCTCTCAAAATATCTCCATACGGTAAAATATTTTTCAAATTAGCTAGAAAACATCAGAACTAGTAGTTGTCTTATCTTTTAGGAAGTATCTTCAGGGAGTTTAAAAGACAAACCTAATCCTCTGTTTTTCATATAATAAAGAGAGAGAGCGCAAGTTTTGATAGCATATAGAAGTATTTTTAAAAAAAAAGATAATCTTCCTGACAACCGCATTCGGTTGTAAGGACCAGTGACAAACCACCAGGTTGCGGTTGTGTTGTAGACTACGGACAACCGCGGTTGCGGCTTGTCAACAAATATATGCGGTCTTGCGGTTATTCAATGCATCACTAATATATATCATATATATATATATAATATATAATATATTATATATATATATATATATTATTATAATATCTCATATATGATACAGAATATACTATATATAATAATATATATATATATTATATATTATTTATAATAAATAATTTATATACGTATATTATATATATATATATATATATATATATATATATATATATAATAACTTATATTATATATATATACGTATACTAGATATTATATATATATATATATAAGAGATATTGGAATGAAGAAGTGTATATAGAGAGTCTTGTTATATCAAGGCCAAGTAGTTTTCGTTCCCTGATATACTATACGCTCCGTTATTAGCTCTGTAAAGATACCTTATGGAGACGTACCCCTACCTCATGAGTTTTAGAAAGTCATCTTCTTCAATGCGCTAAGTAATTCAATTGCTCTTCGTATAACACTGTCACAACAATATAAACCGAACTTAAGATATCTTATTTTACCATTGCTGTGAATTTTGAAACAGAAAATTTCATTTTTCTCCATCTACATTTTTCCATTTATAAGTCTATATAAAGTAAGAAACCTTGTAAATGAAGCAACGCTAAGAACATGTTTCTTTTAAGTTTTTATAATTATAAATTTCCGAAATCTCATAACTAATATAATATAAAATCATATGAGGAAGAAATTTGGGAAAATAATATTGATTACATTTAGCTATTGATTTATTTTTTCATACATGAATAATAAATAATACCGTATAATATATTATACTACCTCATATATACTCCACTATAATATATATATATATATTATATATATATATATATATATATAGTATAATATAGGATATATATATATACTATATATACTAATATATATATATATTGAATTAATATTTTTGAAAATACATACTTTATAGTCTGAGACCAAATTAATACGCTCAAGTTAAAAATTTATGCGGCGAAAAGCAAATATTTTTAATGCGCCAAATCAATCTCAAATCATACCCTGCCATACAAAACCAAGAGACGAGAGCAATAATCACAATATAAATTGGAATTCCAATTATAAACGAAAAACAATTACTAGTTAATATATATATATATATATATAATATATATAAGTATATATATATATATATATTATATATATTATAGTAATATAATATATATAATATATATATATATATTATATTAAAGTATATATATATATATATATAATATATATATATATATATATATATATATAATATATATATATTATATATATAATATATATATATATATATATATATTATATATATATATATAATATATATATATATATATATATATATATATATTATGGAGTTCACGTTTGGCTCAGCTTTTTGGCTCGCCTTAAGAACCCGCATTCCCTCTCAGTTATAGGTTCGGATCCTCGTTCGGCTACCAGTGAACGGACACAAAACAATTGTCGTTAGGAGGAGGATTTCCTTAATATTTATGTATCGCAGTTTACTGCATACAGTGTATTAAACTAATCTCAATACGTACACATCACTATAAACATAGCCAACACATAAAACAGAACAATCGAGTATTCATAATACAAATACAAATCACTCTTCTCATGCTTCTCGCATAGGAAAGGCAGTGGTATTAGTATGCGAAACCCCACGCCCGCTGTGACATCACCCCCACGACTGCGGTTGGCGCTGAAGCAGGGCTTTGCATATCGGGCCTCAATATCCTTGCACTTTATCACTTGATTCACGAAAACCACACAATACTTCCCTGACCACTTTCATCTCGAGATTTTGAGGTTTATGAGTGGTAGGAATGGACAATTTATATACTATATATATATATATATTATATATTATATTATATATATTATATAGTATATATAATATATAATAAATATATATTATATATTATAGTATATCACTATATACTTATATATATACTATATTATATAATATTATATTATATTATATACTATATATATAATATATATATACTATTTATATATTTATATACTATATATATATATATATATATATATATACTATAGTATAATAGTTATATATATATATATATATATATGATAAGCATATGTGGCAGAACAAATTCGAAATAGTTATTTGAAATATAGTCCATAAAAATTAAAATTAATAATAATAATAGATAATGAATAATAATGAATATAATAAAATATAATATAATAATAATAATAATAATAATTAATAATAATCAAAATAATGAATAATAAAGAAAAAATATGAGATCATATAAACTTATGAATTATACAATTAATACGTATCTAATAACAATGATTTAATAAAATTAATAAACAGTCTTGTAACAAAGAAAAGAAAAATTTTGTCTATTGCTTGAAAGCAATATTTCCTAATTGCTTCTGTTTAGAAAGGCAAAGAAAAATGATATTACCTCTCCTTCAAACTTTGCTTTTGTTACCTTGGCATCGCTGTTTTCAAACTGATCTATTTTTATTTCACTTATATTTAATATTCTCTTTAAATATTAACTGGTTGTGTTATATCTTGACGCTCTGACAACTTAAATGACGAAATAAATTACAGAGAATATAAGCTCAAATATCAATATAGTTAGATGATTAGTTCATCAGTCCTTCTTGTTAGCCTGTTCAAGTGGCAGATACGTTGTCTTTCGATATGTGAAACTCGCACTACGGATCGCTTATCAAAGAGGTTGTAAAACAAGGCGACGCATTTTAGTCTGCGACGTGAATTTATGAAGACACGAGCAAAAAAGTACTCTGTGAATACATCTGCTAAAATGTGCGAGACCTATAAGGCATGAAGTAATTAGCATTCGCCTGTTGCTGGGACCATGAAAGCAAATGTGCACCTCATTTCACCTGCGAACTTTGTAAAAGAACTCTAGAAGGGTCGAATAAATTATATATTATAATTATAAGAATATATAATATATATATATATATATAATATATATATATATACTATATTATATATTATATATATAATAATATACTAACACCTGTCAGTTCTCAAGTCTCTACTGGTATCCTTTTTTCTATTATATCTATAATTTTTTATAGGTATATATATATTTATATATATAGTTTTTTGCCTTTTTCTGAATTTGATAGCCTATGGAATCTTTAAGTGAAGGTTTGAATTTATGTAATATATTTTTTAATAACAAAGAGTGAAAGATATTTAAATTTGTATATTTTTTTCTTCGCAGGTTGGTACAGGGGGAAATAGAACCATGAAATCGCAATCCAAGATTGCGGAAAGCCAAACTACACTCAGCGAATTGCTTTCTTTGTTTGTGACCCGTCCAAGCGTAGAGATGGCAAAATTGCCTATTATCATATATCCTATGAACTACCGTCATCCAATTGCTAAGAGCCCACTCTGCCTTGAGTTTCCTTGTACCCATTTCCTATAAAGGAAGACAGCCATCTTCAAAAGAAAGCAGCCCAAATCAGAAGACGATAAGTCAGTGATCCTGAACATAGTGTAGGCTGAGGAGAAAAACCCATTATTTTCCGCAACCAAGAAGACATCAACAGTATTCGACTTTGTGAGACACAAAGTCGAATACTGAGCTTTTGACGTCGAGACTCAAGCAGTGGAATTTGCTAGATGAAAGTGTGAAAGTCCGCAGTCAGGAAAATAATTACAACTTTTTCAAGCTTTATCATCAGTCAGATGGCTTAGTTTTGCCACAATGTGGACGCTTTGTTTGAGGCACTTGGAACTTAGCCGTAACCCCTACGAGTGATCCCTCTTCATTGATTTGCTCATTGAGCGTCTCAAGTTGGCAACTTCATTAACTGAAACATGGTAATATCCATCTCCTCCTTGACTTACCGTCCTGTCACACTCAAGAGAGAAAGAGTAACACCCAGACAGTATGACAGCTATTGTCTAAGCTGCCCTCTGCAAAATATGAAGACACACAATTGTTGGAAATTTATCGGGATGGATTTCAAAATTGGTGACCTTCCTGCGATGCGGTTGCCAAGTGCAAGCTCACCACGTTTCCGTTACCTTTGTTTCTGGGACACGCAGGGCGGCGTCGCAGAAACGACTACAAAGGAGAGAATAGGCTCAAAAGCAGACCGGTAGTGTCAGTGAAGGGAAAAACAATAGTCAAATGTGAGGCCTCTGTTGAATCCCCCCCAAAAATATTGTTTCCTCCACTACACATTAAATAAAGCCTCATGAAACAGTTTGTCACAGCTCTAAATAAGGAGTCTTCAGCCTTCATCTACCTGCAAGGCTTCTTCCCTAAGCTGTGTTAGGAAAAGCTCAAAGCCGGTGTCTTCGTCGGACCACAAAAATAAAAAAGATCATAGAGTGCAAGGAATTCCCGAAGAGCTGACTAGGACAGCAAAATCAGCTTAGAACAGCTTTATTGCAGTGTTTCGTGGCTTCCTTGGGAATTACAAAGCCGAAAAATTTGAGGAGCTTGTTGAGACCCTGGTCAGGAACTACAGCAAATGGGCTGCAGGATGTCCCTCAAAGTCCATATCCCCGATGCTCATCTTGCTAAATTTAAGGAGAACATGGGGAGGTACTCAGAGGAGTACGGCGAGCGATTTCACCAGGATATTCTGGACTTTGAACTCCGCTACCAAGGATCATAAAACGAAAACATGATTGGAGACTATATTTGTGGGTTCCTTCATGAAAACGTAAATCCAGATAAACGTATCATTAAATATTTTGAGGTCTCTGTGGTATAAACTAAGAAATAAATAAATGCTACTTTTGAGTTCATATGTCGTTTTTCCTGTTTTCTACTTCTTGTCCGTAAGAGCCGGCTGACATACTGATTTGATGTTCCGCGAATATTCTGGTTTTTTTATACAGGATAAGTGGTAAATATATGAGATGATCATTCATCTCTGATCACAAAATGTCATACTCAGTTTGGAGAAAATCATTAAGCCCAATTTTTCATATCTATCGTAGGGATAAGAAAATATGACTCAGCATGTTATTGCGAAAAAGACAAAAAAATATGGTGCCGATGAATGTACATCAAAGTAAATATGTTTGAAGGAATTTCGATTATGTCATCTCTACTTCTTTCAACCGTGGGAATATAAATCGTTGCTAATCTCTATAGAAAGAGGTAACAATGATATGGGAGGGGCAGGAATGCTTATTCATAAATCTCTCCCCTATTCTCCAGTCCCACTTCAAACTAAGCTTCCTGCAGTGGCAGCATTAATTTATTTTATTTTTTTAATATTTTTTATTATTATTATTGATTATTATTATTATATTATTATATTATTATTATTATTATTATTATTAATTATTTTATATTATTGTTGTTATGTTATTGTTATTATTATTATATTATTTATAAATTATCACTAAAGTCATGATTTTTATTATTATTATCATTATTGTTTATTATTATTATTAATTATTATTATTATTATTAGTATTATTATTATTATTTGTATAGGTCCTTTTGGGTATCAGATAATCGATTGTTTTTTCCGATAATCGTAAGTTATCGGATATTTTTGTAACCCATAATCCAACTTTAGTTTGTTCGAACATTTAAGAGTGACATTGGCTTTGGCTAAATTTAATAAAAATAATTTTCTTTTCAAAATTGAAATATTTGTTTATATATTACCGTATAATATTAACTTTAACAGTGTTAATTTAAAAAAAATTACACTTTGCAAAGAATTGTACACTTTTTATTTTTTTCCTAGTGTGTTATCAAAAATTTGGGACTCTGAAAACAGACATGACCTTCATTTTTTTCTATCATCGAGACTTTGAGAGTTATTGCAATAGTATTTAAGTTTTTGGCAATTTTCTATGGTTTGTTAATGAGCTTATACTGTAGGTACTTACTACAATTTTTTATTTGAAGGTTATATCACAACAGAACTTTAAAAAAGACTTTTTACTTGGATAAGATACATTTTACATATCCCCAAATATAGTCAATGCTCTTTTAATTAGCCAAAACATGCTTACTTTTGCATTAAAAGTGCTTGCCTTTGTGGATCGTGCTTTTTTCTTGAGAGTAAAATTTGGTTACTCTTATCAAAAACACATATAATCACCCATCAATGGCACTATCCCAAAGGCCCTGGTATCGCCTTTCCAATGTCTGAATATCCTGGGTGAAATAGCCTGTACGATATCCAATACTTGGTTCCCTTCCCCAATTTATGGTTGTAAATGTTGCTGCGAGAACTAAATAATATCCCACACCAACACATAACAAAATGAATCGGGCCCATTTTCACTGTTCTACTTGCTAATGTTATATAAAATGTTTATTAGTAATTATTACTACATATTTCTGAAAATTATAAAAGATATTAAGTTTGGTACCTCACCTTCAATATTATTGCACTAGAATGTAGTTAAACAGATGGATAATATTATTATATATATATATATAATATACTTATATATTAATATACATATTATACTATATATAATATATATACATTATGTATATATATATATTATATTTATATATATATATATATATACATATTAGGTTCTTAATGCATGGAATTTCCATAAAACATTAATGACAACTGACTTTTACACAGGCGGCACATGCGCTGGGTCAAACCACCCATACAAATGGAGAAGATGCCATAAATAACTTCCATGCCGTCGTAACCACAAAACGGTCCAGATTCTAGATAAAAAACTAAAAACATATTTGGAATCCGCACATAAAAAAACTGAATAAAAAACAAATACAAAATCAGAAGAAACAAAAAAAAAAAAAAATGTTTTGTAAATGGTAACCACCATAAAAATGAGATGCCAATAAAAACTTCCTGCCGTCGGTAACACAAAAACGCTGGATGTTGAAGCCAAAGTACGAACAAATTTGGCATCTGCATAAAATACTGTACAAAAAATCAATAAAAAAATCAGAACAAACAAAAAAAAAATTTTTTTTTGGAACATTGTTTATGTAAAAATCTTAAATAAAATTCAAAATTTGAATTGTGCTACATTTCGCATTTATATATAATAATATATATATATAATTTTCAACTACTATATCTATTATTATATTATCTTATATTATATATTATATATAGTTATTAGTATATTATATCATATATATATATATAATATATTATATATATATTATAAGTATATATCAGGTATATATATAGTAATCACTCACTTAATTTCAGTTTCATTAAATTTTGTCTGTTAATTTTTGTTTTAGGTTAGGTTAGTTAAGTTAGTTAAGAATTAACCTAACCTAAACCTAAATCTAATCAAAATACAAATTAAAGAAAAATACCTGAAAATGAAATTAAGTGAATGATTATATATATCAATATCATATAATATATATATAATATTAGATATATATATATATATAATAATTATAATCATCATATATACATATATATATATATATTATTGTATATATACTATATATACTGTATTATATATATCAGTATACCTATATATATTTATAAAAGAATCTAAGTGAAATAATATTTTATAGTTTATGTGCTAACATCGTGTGCAATATAATTACTTTTGTTTTTTATTTTTTTTATAATATCGTAATTGCATGCATTCAAACACAATCTGCATATTCAAAACGAAAATGCCAACTGTCGCGCGCAGGCAATATTATAACAATCGATGTGTCTTTTCTAAAATATCGATGTTGATACATTACCCTCAAACGGTACCTTAAATACCCTTATATATTTGCGAAATTATTATTATTAACATTTATTATTAGCAATTTAAATACGTTATTATAATAGATGGTAAATACTTAAATAATTTACGCGTATGTACTTAATTCTTTATTAATTATTTATTATTATTTATTATTATTGATTATTGATTTTTGATTTATTATATTATTATCTATTTTAATATTTATTTATTTTTTGATACTTTCCAAGGTAAATATAGTGCATTTGTTGTGTAAAAGGTGTATACTAATCTTAATGGTTTAAATTTTTAAATTTTTTAGACCTGATGATGTCCCAAGTTCGGGCTGAAAACGTTGTCATTTATAAAGTTTCGGATTTGGTTCTCGCCATATGCTTCGTCTTTCGTTATAAAGTTTTATAAAACTTGATGTTATCTCTTATAATTATATATAGTACTATATAATATATTAATATATATCATATATAGCACATATACTATAGTATACTTATACTAAGTATTATACTATTATACTATATAATATAGATATATATATATATTATATATAGTAGAGTTATATATATCAGGAGCGTGCGCTCAGGTAAGTGGTTCGCCCAACACACACGAATGAAAACTTTTAATTTAACATACCTAGCAGTCTGGCCACCCCTATCACCCCTCATGAGTACCTTTAAACACGTTTTACTCTGCACTTTTAGTAATTTTTTGATTTATTTTTCTTTTTTTTTTTTTTTTTGCAATTTATTTGAACATTGTATTCAAATCTCATTATACATATCCCAACTGTTGAATCAATATTTCAAAAAAATGCAAAAAATATAAAAATGATAGTGTGGCCGAGCTGCTCGTTTATTTAATTAAAATTTTCATTCGTGTGTGCTGGGAGAGCACCGCATACCCTGAGTGCACGCATATATATATAGTATATATATATTATATATATATAATATATTATATATATAATATAATATATATATATATAGTATAATATATATATATATATATATATAATACGTAGTATAATATATTCTCTATACCTAATATATATATATTTATATATATACTATATATATATATATATATATATATACGTATATATATTATATTATATATATATTATAATATATATATATATATGGCCTTGTGTTAGCTCCCGTGATAAACTAGCTTGAAGGTCTGTATATATATATATATTATAATATATTATATATATATATATATATATAATATACATTAATATTTTTAACCAGGGATGGCAATTTTGGTGATTTTTTTGATTTTTTTAAAAAAGGTCAATTTGTGATTTTTTTAATTTTTTTGAATATTTTTGATTGTTATTTGGATTCGTAACGTCACGCGAAATATATTTTGCAAGTTACAAATTATATATCGCGTTACGTTTCGAAACTAATACAAAGAGAAAAGAATTAAAAAAAAAGATCACAAAATTATTTTTTTAAAAAATAGAATCAAAAAAATCACCAAAATTGCCATCCCTGTTTTTAACAGCTATTTCTTATACTTAATCTTTGTTTTTATTACAATTATATAACATTCATCTAACCATTAATTTAATGATGGCTTCTTTGACTGTCGGTCTCTTATATCACTCCATCTCTATATGTATGGTATTTATGTATGTTATGCATGGTGTGTGTAATTATATTGCCAAATTATGCGATGTTATACTACGCGCAGTGGTTCCACAATCTTTTTTTAGGTGGGCGTACCCCCAAGAATAAAAAATAGATTCGATGCACCCGATTTCATTTCATTTATATCATATATGTGTGTATATAAAATATATTTTTTTATATATAATATTTGATATAGTTTGATAGATATTATATATATAATATATATATATTATCCCTTATAAGTATATATATATATATATATATATATACTATAATCGAATTTTTTTATTGAAATTTTTTGAAACACTTGTGTAAAAACAAAATTACTAAAAAAATAAGAGATTTAGGTTTTTCTTCACGCTTGTCGCGCACCCCTGGTATTCTCTCTCGAAAACGGCACCCGCGCGCATTTTGAAAATCCACCTCTTGAATAATTACAGGTTACCGATTTAAAACCATGCAAATTTGTACTCTAGATTAAGTGTTTAAAAAAAATTAAAGACATTAATTTTCAATTGTAAAGGTTGCTGATAGAAAATATTTAAATTTGCGAAAAGAGTTTTTGTTAAATGTAAATATTAAATATAGATGGTTAGATCTATGCTGATAAATATGAACAATTAAATATAAATTATCATCATCAAGATACTACTACAATTTACAATGATTCAGTTTGTGGTTTCTGGAGAATATATTTTGGTTCAATATTTTCATAGTTTCTGTCTGGAATCAGTTAGTATGAAAAGTTTTTTTTTCCTAAACAATAGGCTCAAAGAAATTTAATCAAATTTCAAAAATCAAGTGTGAGGGCAATGTATGGTAGATTGTTCCTCAGTAGTTATCAATTAAGTGGTAGATAGTATTTCCATTTACTCTATGCAGTACAGTCGTAATACTCTTGAAAACCAGCAGTATCTGCATTACCAGGAAGGTTGTTACAACTTCTTTTCTTCCAAATTGCCATTATGGCTTAAAGTTCCTTCTTGGATTCTTCAAGATCCATCATAACAGTTGCTGTAAACTTTAAATGTTTGTCTGAGACGCCAAATAAGGAAAAGACTTACAAGTGTCACACATCTGTGTGGTGTTACCTTCCAGCCTCTGACCTAAATCATTAGCACATGCATAACGCTACTACCATGTTATTTAAAATATCAAAATTCGATTGGCAGGAGTAAAGGGCTGAATGAAGATGTGATCAGAAAGCCCAACTCTATTTGGTTGAAGATAATGCAACAGCATTGTTTTTCTAAGGAGATATTCTTTTTCCAAAATCCTAATAAGGATGACAGTACACTGATAATGCTTAATCAACTTAAGTTATTCATAGATGATAAAGGCCTAATCCGATCCAAAGGGAGGATTGCCAAGACTCTTTTATATAATGATGATGTGATAAATCCAATTCTTCTTGGCAAGGATCATCATCTCACTAGATTAATCATAAGAGACTTTCATTCAAGATGTCAACACTTGGGTGTTCAAAACACTATCAATTTCATCAGATCTCATGGCTTCTGGATTACCAAGGCCAGGCAGGCTGTAAAAAATGTTTTGTCAGACTGTATCGTTTGCAAAAAATTTAAACATTATTTTACATTAAATATTCCAAAAATGACTAATCTTCCTCATCATAGAGTTAATTTTGTGCGTCCTTTTTGAGCATACTGGCGTGGACTTTTTACAGGCATCTCGTTGTAAAGGATTACATGATAGGAAATTTTCAAACAAAATGCTATTCTGTTAATTTTCCCCTGCCCTAATATCAGACATTCATGTTGATGTCGCTTCCAGATATGTCCACTGAATCCTTTTACTTTCAATTCCAACGTTCACAAATATATATGGCATTCCATCCAATTTGTACTTAGTACAGCCAGGAATTTCAAACAAGGTGGATATATACTTGTTAGAATCTTTGTCTTCAAATATGTTCTCCGACATATGCGTATCAAACATCAAAAATTACAAGATTCCAGTCTATTCCAGTTGGTGGTTGGGATCAGTTTGGGAGAGAATGATACGAACAGTTAAGGGGGTGTTACCCATAAAAATTAGGTTTTCTTTTTTTTTTTTTTTTTATACTTTCTTTTTTTTTTTCTATTTTTTTTTTTTTTTTCTTTTTTTAAACAACAAAACAAAAAAAAGCAACCGGAACAATGGCTAACAACAAATTATTTCAAATATCACCATGTTATCAATCAAGACCTTAACCTATAGGTCATCAGATAATTTGATTTGAAAGTTATTGCTCAAATTCCTTTTTGAAAGCCTTATGGCAATCAAACCCTCATGTTGGCAATGAAGGTTTCCACCCCAATATGGGAAAAAAGCTTCCTCCCTCATCAACGAAGACTTAGCCCATAACTCTAAGCTGGCCCTTCAAGGTTAGGTCTTCTGGAACTTTTCAGGAATATGGATGAGTCTTATCTATAAATTTCCGCCAGACAAGTAGAAATCTCTATCAGTCAGAGTGGACCAACAGAGTAAAGGTTGGAGATATAGTTCTGATTCACACACCTAACAAACCTAGACCCTTCTGGCTTTTGGGCAGAGTTCTGGAAGTCATTGTGGTGATGACAATAAGATCAGGAGTGTGTTATTAAAAAGGGAGATGGACAAACCTGCACCCATATCTATTGCACCTCCTACCCATTGGGAGTATTCTATTACCCAGCTCTGTCTCCAGTGGAAGAACTTGATGCTGAGGCAGCCAGTGTATCTCTCCAATTCAGATGGTCAAAACAATGAAAATACGACCAGTTCGATCAATCAAATTCAACATTCAGTTATTCAAAGTAAATAGTGATACTTGCCTATTGTAAGAGTACAACCTTCAACTTCAGTATAATTCACCTCAACTTGACTCATCAACAGAAGCAAATTGCTGCCGCTCAATTCTAGTCAAAAGAAAGACCTCTTTAGAACAGGCTGCTTCAAGTGTCAACAAGAATTCCTTCGCAGGAATTTATCCTGATTTGTAAAAAACTTAATTCTTTTAATTGCAATGGTTTTCATTGCAACTCTTCAGTGCGGTAGGATATAAAAACTATTATATACTTTCATATATATATCTTCTATTTGCTCATTTTTAGTATTTAGATCAGGATATAGTATTTTATTTTAGGATATAGAAACTATTAGCTATATAGCTACAGTATTAGTTTTGGTGGAATTTATATTTTTGTCCCTGGGGATATAATTCACCAGAATTTTCACTAAAAAATCACAACAAGCTTTACTTCTAATTCAAAACGTATTTGCGTTATTTTGATATTAATCAAACTATTTAATTAATCCTTTTTTTTTAAAAAGGGGATAGAGGTAAATTTCTTCATTCTCTTTCATTATATTTTCACTATCAACCTATCTCTATTCTCTTTACCTTCCTTATACTATTTAATTACCTAACTAAGATTTTAAGTGATAGATTACTAAACCATAAGGCAGAGTTATCTATATGGACTATCAAGATCTTATTCCAAGAGCAAGAAAAATCTTTGAAACAAACAATTCAGGTAAGGACTAAGTGTAGAGATTCACAATTTACTTATATATCACTTTTTTTAAACACCTTTGATAAGCACACTTAGTCCAACGAGTTTGTCATTGATTGAAGCATCTATGGAATCCCCCTATTGGAATGGTTTTCAACTCTGCTATCAAGTTGCTCATAATGTCGCTTGGCTGTGTTTGAAAACGGGGACCTTCATTAGAGACTTTGAGCTTCGGGAATAACAACGTGAGGTCACACTTAGTCATATCCGGAGAGTATTTCACCTGACGAACGATTGAAATGTCTTTCTTTGTCATGAAATCTTGGATCAGAAACGACGAATGAGCCTTGTCGTTATTGTGATGCAGTTTCCAGTTTTGTGATGACCACAGATCCCGTCGTTTACAACGAACTGTATCACAGAGACAGCGGAGGACGTCACTATAGTTACTGTTTGTCCTTTAGGCTCGTATTGGTGATGCACGATGCCATGGGAATCAATGAAAATTAATTAGCATTTCCTTGATTTTGCTTCTCACCTGTCGTACTTTCTTGTGTCTCGGTGAGGTTAAATACTTTCACTTTGATGACTGGACTTTGGCTTCTGGTTCGTACCCATATAGAGAGATTCCGTCTCCATAAGCTTAAATGTAAGAAGGCACGAAGAAACGATTTTGACATGTATATACAAGCATATTTTAACTTAAAGTTTATTTTCATTAAATTTGTGAAATAAAAAAACCAATTTATATGTCTATTTTCATTTCCTTTGACATATTATCTTAATTCACATAGGTACCTAATTTGTTAAAAAAGGTGATGTCCTATGAAAAAAAAACGAATTTCATTTTTGGATTCACCACGCTGAAAAACATAAAATTCAAGTTGAATAACCAAGACAGCTTTCCAAAAAAACATTATTGAGAATTTACTATGAAGTAAATTCTGAAATATGCAATCACAGCAGTTAAGTGAACTGCTCTACCCAAATATGAGGAAGTCTAGCCTAACTAGTTAATTTTTAACAAAAAACAATTATAACTCACCATTAAATTTTAAATTCAAATTAGCTTTAAAGTTTTGGTTTCCAAGAATTTTAACTTGGGTTTTGCCTTTTTTTTGAAGGCTTAAATTAATCAATAAAAGTAGTTGCTAGTTACTAGTTTTGGCCTACATATAGAATGCCGTCCTGAGTACTCTGTTCAAAAACTTAAAGTAAGGTATAAGGATTTGAGGTTTTTAATCGTAAACGAAAAAGTAATATATGGAATCGACGTCATGGAAGCGTAAAAAAATGAATTACCAGATAAAGGTCATAGAGAACTAATATATCTTTCACGCAATCGGCATGCTGAAGCAAGGCTAATAGACCAATTATTCTCAAGAATAATTGAATAATCTACATAATTATATCACATTGCACAAAGAAATGACTTTTACTTAGCCTTTTTTTTTTAGAACGTGCACTTTTTCGAAACACGTATGCTCTAATCATCTCCACGATTTTAATTCAATTGAATCTTAATTTTCAAGTGGCCTCGTTTTTAAATGCTTTCAAAAAACAATTTTCGTTTAAGACTTACAAAATATATTTTAAAGATAAACTCTCCAAAACACCAAAACATAGTGTAGAGATAAAAGAAATATTCTTAAATTTTGTAAGCATTTTAAAAAAAGCCCCAAGTTCAATTTAAAATAGTTAATAGCAACATAGTAAGGTTTAATACAGGAATAAAATATTTCTAATAACATTTTTTTTGCAGATCTATAAATTATTTGATCTGTTGTAATAATAATTCAATATTTAGCATATTTTTAAATCAATCTTATCGGATAGATGTTTTAGGAATTACTTGTGCAGTGCCCTAGTCTTAATTTAAATCGCATATTTTATAATGGAAATAAATGAATGAATGTATGAATGAATGAATGAGTAGATGGATGAATGAATGAATGAATAGAAGTTAATGTCTGGTTATTTGGCAATACTCTCTTTTGACTTAAATAGCATGTAGTGAAAACTGAGATGATATAATCCTTGGTAGGTCCATCAAGCTAGCTACTTCTAAGATTTTTATTCTTATTTTGAGCATTTGAAATTTGGATACATTTTGAAAATATATATGTGGAAGTATATAATAGTTTTTATACAACCTTACTGGTTCCAAAATTAGTATCGCAATGATATTAAAGGTTTCTCTATAATAATTGTTTCTCCTTGTTTTTATTAATAATACGTCATTCAATAGAAACAATATTTCACCTTTTATACAATGCACCTTTTATATACCATTTATATATTATACCTTTTCATAAGGTAAATTTTAACTTTGATTAAATTTTCATGTTGTTGTAGTGTAGCTTGTAGGCGGTCTGGAAATCTATGTACGGTTAACTCATTGCATTATGCGGCCTAGTTCAGCATGTGCATTGTCAATTCGTTACTTGGTGGATCCTAGCCTGAACTAGTTTAGCGTTTTGTTACCGAATGATTTTATACTAAACCTTCAATTGCTATCTCTAATTTAAAATAATTTTACTTTAAGTTTATTGGTTCCTTAGTACATTCAAGATGTATACTGATTTTCCAGATGAGGTAAATTAACTTCATAAGCTTACCAGATAAACTAGGCCCTATGATTTAGATATTTTGATCATATAAAAGCATTATGTTCTTCAAAGTTCTGAGTATATGTCCGATATATTAGGTTTATAATGAGTACTTTTAAGTAAAGAGTAGTGAGGAAGCCTACTTTTAAATCGAGATTAATAGGTAGGCTAGTTAGCTAAGTTATAATCAGGCTAACCTAATTTGCTCAGATTTATGTTAGGCAGAGTTAATATACAAGAGTGTCTTCTTAGCAAAGTATTATCAGGCTAACCTAATTTGCCAGATTTATGTTGGACCCTTTTTTTTAAAGGTATAGCAGAACCGTTATATCTGAATTTTTATAAAATTTACGTATATCCTCTCGGCATTTTAGGGGGGTTTATTATATATATATTTATTTATCACACACGGGTAGAGCTACACTCCTTCTAATTAAATAAAAATGATTTTTTTATAACTTTTTGATAAGGAAATAAAAACAAATAAATATGATAAATATCGAGGCACCTTCTCATTTCATATGTTAAAGTGTCTTTTTATATTTTTATCTAATTTAGGAAAAATAAATCTAGCTCCATCTCAAAGTATATAAAAACAATATTTGTTTTTTCTCTTGCGGCCCTCTGCCGCCAAATTTAGTGATATCTATTATAATATTCGAAAGCGGGTTTTGATTTTAATTTTATTAACGCAGAAGGGCTTCACCCAGATTTTATAAAGGTACTAATTAATATTTCTAGATAATTTACAGTGTTTTTTTTGAGAAGAAGGCTGGTTTGTTCTATTTAAGTATTAATTAATTAGAGTGAAAAAATATAAAAAATGAGTATACACAATGAAACTTATGTTACGATATATATATAAAGCAGTGATGTAAAAAAAAAAAAACGAGTTAATGTTTGCTTACTGTATATTTACATTCTCTAGGTTTGGTGACTTGAGTTCACATATTATAATGAAAATATTGAAAATATCTATAAACGTTTTATATTTTTAATATTTTTATATAAGTTTTTCTGATTTAGGTTGAATAATTTCTCAAATTGAAAATTTCTTTTATAATATAATATAATATGGAATATTATATTATGGTAAATCCTTACATTTCTTTAAGAAGTCTATGTTTCTTGGTTTTTTTTTTTTCATGGAGTTTATTATTAGTATTTCATTAAGTATAGAAATTTCATTAAAAAATAATGCCTTGCTAACAAAAAATGTTCTTTTAAACTTTAATATTATTGTATAATTACATTTTTTTTAATTGTAATAATGTAATTCAAGTATATGCAGTTACCAATTATAAATTTCTTTTTGTATTTCATTTTCTTTGTTGTTCGGATGTAGTTGATGAGGAGATAGTACTCCTATCTGTTTAGGTGACAACTCGCATATACACGCTGTATATCGAGGTATTATTTTTTTTAATAAGATTGATAATAAATATTAAAAGGAAATCTTTTTTTCTGTAGCTAATTATCGAATTGCGTAATAATTATCTATAGACGAAAGGTTGCTATGCTAAACTATATATTCATCATCAGCTTCATCTCATCACCATCAGCTCATGCTTTTCTTCTCTCCCGTAAGACTTGGTACGACCAAACCTTTCAAGCGTAAGGGGTGCGTTAACATAGTACATTGGTAAACAAACGAAAAAATTCAACTAAGGATTTAGACGCTCCAATATTGAGTGAAAAAAAAGCAAGATATTAGACAAATTTATACGATAAATTGATTTTTACCGCTATCCCCTATTATTTACGTATATATTATTTATTTAACCGTATAGATATATGTGAGTGAAAACTCTACTAAGTCAGAAAAATCCACCCTAGAGCTTCGCATTATTATATATATGGAACACTAATTATGAATCCTACTCACTCAATTAATGATGTGCAATCTCGTTAATTGATAAGGTTTACATTTTTACCTTGTACCCATGAGTGTGGCTTAACAACTATTTAAACTATCCTCACAAAAAATCATCTGCCATTCACTCTCTGTATTTTTGTAACCTTATTATATGTTCATACTCTGAACCTACATGTCCAAACTCACCATTTCTCTCCTTCCAGGACATTTCCTTATATATATATATACTCAATCCACTTTTACTTCAGTTGTCTCCCAATCCGGTCGATTCCCAACACCAACCGACTATCATCAACTTCTTTACATTCCATATTAAAATATATATATCACATCACACCAACTGATCATCCATGCCTTATTCACCTATAGTATATAATGAACTCTAAAAAACTATACCAAACTCTTCAAATGTACTTTTTTCATTAAATTATTTGTATAAATTTACTTACTCATTTACTTGCCCATTCTATCACACTATAACTCAAAAAACAACCTATTTTTAATATTAATTATTCATATTTTAAATCTCAATAATTTCCAATTTTTACACACCTAACATCTACGGCCACTAAAGATTCCATTAGCTTATAATACACATTAATAGTTATCATTTAAGTAAAATCTAATTGTCTACTTAATTTCAGACGCAATAAGTCCCATAAACTACTATTAATTAGTGAATGCAATATGATAACATCCTGACATTCCGTTGGGAGCCCATCCTGCCGCTAATTTCCTACTGTCGGAATGTATGCTATATATATATATTATATATATAATATATATATAAAGCGTATAGAAAATATATTCTATTAATATAATATATATATAATGTCGAGATTTTGAATTTAAAAGAACTTTAATAATAAGTAATATATTAAAATTACTTAAGGGGATGTCTGTCAGCTATCTTAAAGGTAATAATCGCCTGAACAACACTCAATGTAACTTTTTTTGGATATATAGTATATAAATTATATAGACCATGTCGAAAAGAGGTAAGATTTTCTCCGACCAATATATTGTTATTGTTCATGTAATTTTCTTCATACCAAATGAAGTGTTTAGAATTTAGATACTAATAATTATGAATAATAATAACCTCCAAAATATGCATGTAGATCAGTATTTTAATCAATTTTTTTAATCAAGCAATTTTATAAATAAATATTTATTTACGAACAGTGAATAATTTCTGTGACTGTAACTACAAAAGAAAATTTATTTTGCAAGGATAGCGCGGATTTGCTACTGAAATACTGAAATATTTGCCATACGCATTTGTTTTATGAAATAACTCACAAATAGTAGCATATATAGAGGAGAAAAAAATTTTTATTTTTTGATTTTTTTTTTTTTGCTAAATCTCATTTCTTTTTATTCCATTAAAATTTAAAGAAGTTATATTTACTAGATAATAAATTGTGAAATGTTTTTTTCTATAATTTGTGCTAACTAATAGAATCGATACATCAAAAATGTATTATAGTATTCAAAATGCAATACCAAAATTTGAAAACCTCAAAAAAAAAGATAAAAAATATAATAATAGTTAATTAAGATTTTTTTTGTTATTTAACCACCTGATTAGATAGCAACTCAATGTTCGACATAATTTTACAATGGAGTTCCACTGAGTCTTAGGACAATGATTTTACCTTTTTAACTCATCATTTATGGCCAAAACCGTTGAGTGTATTACAATTCAAAATTTATATATTTAAATAATTAAATGAAAAAAATGTTATGTTATGAAAAAAGATACTTTATTTACTTAAAGTTTATGTATAAAAATTTAATTTTTAGATCCTGGTATATCTTTTTTGTTGTGTTTCATAATGAATTTGGAGTGGGAAATTATTGATCTAGCCTAGACAGTCTTCCCTAATCTAATATAATTAATATTTTTTCACTTTATTTTTTCTTTTTTCTTCGGGGAAACTACAGAAAAATATTTGAAGAAGAATTAACCGCTTAACTTATACTTTTTATATCCTCATATATCCACATTTAATACAGATATATATAGCTCTACTTCCAGCAGCGCAATGTATATATTAAGATAAGCCAAGATATCTATAGTTGTCGATGTTAGCATACAATTTAATTTGAGCTTTTTATACCAAGATCACCCATACGCTCCTTTGTCTCCGTCCATCCCCCTGTTGCATATGGAAAAACTTATTTAAAATTTTAAAAAAGTGTATCTACTTAGCGTAATAGTTAATAAGCAAAACATTTGCGGTTTTACGTATATACAGATAATAGGTGGGGAATAAAATAAAAATAATTTATTATTATTATATTACTAAATAAATAGATGTGTACCATTAATATAGTATTAATTCGATAATATCTATATGAGTATATAAAAGGCTCAGATAATAAATTTCAATTTCTTATTGATATTACATGAATTGTATAATTATATATATATATATATATATATAATTTGAGGATGTACCGAATAGTATCTTGAAAATAAAGTATGTATGCATGGGACACCAATTCACTCAAATAGGTAAAGAAATTTTATCCGGCCAACACTTTCTCTAATATAAATATAATAATTAATCATAAGAAAGTATCTCTTAGGATTATTATATTTTTCTATACGAATCTGTTTTTTTGAAAAGATTAGACAGAGCAGAAATGGCCTCTTATATAATGTGATACGGCTGAGTCCAAGGGTAGACATATTGGCTGTTTTTTTATTCGAGGGGATGAAAAATTTACAAATGTTGTATTGGTAATACCAACAGAATATCTTTTGTTCCGCTAGCTTTTCCAACTATAATGAAACGGAAACTTTTTCAAAGTTTTCAAAAAGTTTTTTCTAAGCTTCAGATATAGATCAGCATGAGTGTACCAAGTATATTATTTTTTCCATCAGATTTTCCTTTCTTAACTGAGCTTAAATAACCGTGTTTCTTGTGCAACGATTATATCCATAATCCATGTTAGTTGAATAAAATCATATTAAATTACACTAAATATTGTTGGACAGCCTGATATCTTGGTACCGAGGCGAAGCACAAGTCTAGTTAGTGAAAAAGTTTTTCATTGCAAATCGAGTAAATATTAAAAAAAGTTACCACTGACAGGTTCAATTTTTTTTTTTTTTTTTTTTTTTTTTTTTTTTTTGCGTACGAAAAAAATTCATGCATTATAAAATTTCCGTATTATTTTTTATATTCGACTTTCATATTTTCTAAGTATGTACTCCTAAACATAATATAGAATAATTTCTATTTTTTTTGTACGTATCAATTTCAACTACTAGGCAAAGGGTTTAAATTTTTTGGTAGTTAGATAAGGTGTGTGTGATTGTTTGTCTCAAGTATGACTCAGAAAAGTTGGGTTGTTTTTGTCACAGAACTTTCTTGCTGCAATTATGGCTATTCGAGTAGATATACTTTTTTATTTGAAAATTTAGATAAAGTCAATTATTCGCCATGCCACAGCAGGGGCATTTATATTCTAATGTCGTTTTTTATACTCCATAAAAAAAATTTTTTAGGTTTTATTGTTCTACAAAAAAAAAAACTTTTGAGTGTATACTTACCCCAACTCTTCTGTGTAGAGTTAAAACTTATCAGATATTAGAGTTTATTCATTGATGATCAGAGCGCTTTTTATATTTTGTTTGATATATTATTAAATATTATGTTTATTCTCAGGATTTTTCAGTGGTGAGTGTGAACTTATCGCGATAAGATTAAGGATTGGCAAAGGTTTTTACCCCCGTCGGTATCTTCCCTGTTATATGTGAATAAATAATATTCTTGCCTGTTTTAAATATGGAACTAACCAGGATATGTTGCTCGAAAGGATGTCATAAATTTTTCTAACTACTTAGAATAAAGCGAATTGTTATTATGCAACCCCTAAATAAAAGGATCATAGAATATGATCGGATTTGGTTCTACCCTCAAACATAGTTTTAGCGTATTACTTTTTAGAAAACCTCACACTAGCGCAACCGTCCCCCTTAAGATAAACTCAATCACATGGCGCAAAAACTTTAATTAGCACTCTAACTCTGCATCCAATTGAGAGACATATTTACAATCGGAAAACGATCTGATTTTTTCTGTAATTAGTAATTTGTTTAATTGCATTTCTCAGTGTATTTGTTTTATAGAATCACAAAAGTTGCATAATTAAAATTTCAATGAATCATTTAACTCTTCAATATTACAAGTATATAACGTCACATCTGCAAACTGAAAATATAGGTGAGATACTTGATATTTTTAATCATATTGGTATACAATTCCCAGAGTATAAGATTGAAATTGGAGAGGCATAGTGTACAAGTTAATGTCTTTTGAGTTAATTCCATAATCTTTTTATATACCACATTTCCTTTGTTTACTAAAGACGTTATAAACTACGTTTCCAATTCGTGCTGGAAATACTCAGCTATAACTCTCGCTTCAATGTTCTTTGATTGAAGGGACTATGCTTTGGAAATCTATTTTGCTCTATACATGAACCATCCTTATCGCTATTAGTTAACTGTGCTCAGTATGCTCTTGCTACGTTTCTCCTAACAGAACAGATTTCATCCTTGTTTCTGATTTTATTTCCAAAGTATAATATCTTCACTTTACTTATATAGCTGGATAAAGACCTTCCTCCATACCATATGACACACTGCGATTGAAAGCTATTTTTGAAAACCATTATTGTGTAAATGATAACTATTACACAAATCCAAATACGATCCCAAATCATATATAATCAGCGGGGGCATTCTTTATTACTTTGCAGTTACCTTCCATCAGTTCTCACAACATGATATGTTGGGATTCCTCTCGTACTGATTAGTCTGTGTATTGGCCTAGTTAAGTACTTGAGTTACGCTAATGGCACGCCGATCCATCAGATGCATTATTTTCTCATATTGCCGCACTGTCCTGGAGTCTTCAAATGAAAATGAAGATCGTACAGTTTGTTTAAATAATAAAGGAAATGGAAAGATATAATGTAAAACCAAAACTTTAACGAAAGCCACATTTTTTTCACGGAAAAGACAGTCCGTTACTTGGCTTCTGAGTGGAAAAATTAAAGACATCCATTCCATTTTCGATAATCACTGACCAATCTGCTATACTTTCTTAGATCCTTCCTTCTTTATAACAAACGGACCTCATTTTACTCTAAGTTTCTCTTTTAGTCGTAACACAATATTCGTCTTAGAACAGGTTAAATCGCATCACAAATTGTAGTATACACTCGAGTTGCAAAACTGCAAATGTCCATCAACCAGGCTCCTCACTAATACTCCTTAATTTCAGCTACCCCATTGGATTATAAAAGAGAAATATTAACTGAACCACAAACAAACTTACACGATAACCAATACCTCTTTCTACATAGGTAATCAATAACAAGATTCACTGTAGGTAAAAAATTTTCCATCTTAAACATTTTAGTCTAGTATAGATACCGTCATGTATAGTACACATATCCCACAACGCCATCTCCATCCTGTGCCCTATGCGGTTTTTCTGGCACTATGATCGGCCGATTTGGGGCATTTGGGCCGCGTTGCTATTCTTTACGCAAAACATAAAAATGACATCACTTGTGACAGTGACTTGTAGCTTCGTTCTAGACTATGTATATATGGAACAAACATTTCATGATTTCACGCAAAGTGTGTGCGATTATAAGTAGGAGCGGAAACCTATGGTAAGTTTGATTCAAACTTGGAGTGATTCCTATGAGATACAGGTTCTGGAGTGTCTCTTCTTGTGATAGAAACTAAAATCGTTTTTATATCTGCGCAATAAACATGATCCATGCTTACCCCGATCGTTAGCGTCGTTCCTTGCGACTGGGAGTACAATATCAAGACTTGGCTCAAAGACGAGAAAATACTTTGCTTGGCCTTATCTTTGGTTTCCCTCCAAGACTAGTGGGTGTTGCTCAAGAAAAATTGCTAACGTTGAGATGACCGGTATTTATCAGACAATCCTTGGGCCTAATAATCATTCAGACTAGAATAAATCTGAGTTGATTGGAGGTGGAAGAGAATGACTCTACGACAGAGGCAAAACAAAGGACTCGTTCACTAGTCCATTAAACGAGGCAAAAAGAATGAGGCCCAGGAAAACATGTTTCGACTCCATTTTGTGTCGTTTAAGCACTAACCTTTTCTATATTTGCTATAAATTTTTTCTCTCAATAAACTTATTTACTGAGTACATTCTGCAAGAAGACCCAAATAATACTCTTCCTGTAAAGAGTCTTCTCACTTTCAATTAAGGAAAGTGAGTGATTCCCCGAAGTGGTGGGAAAGAGCCGTTTGTGCGTTGGCAGTAGTGACATAATGTTGCACGGTGAGCGGTCTATGGACAATTGGTAATGCTGAATACAAAAAACACGGACATTTTTTATAAAAAAACATACATGTTTATTAAAAGTTTTTCTTAATTTAACCTAAAATTTATAACGACGACACTCGCATCGTGCTTACTTCGGACATATTGATGATTCTAGATTAACGAATACATACGGCTCACTAAACTTAGTAAGAAAGGCTAAGATATTTCTTACCTCTTCTTTGTGTTTGTTTCTTTTTTTTATGTTTTTTTTCCTTTATATATTTTCAACCTAATATTTCTGGCGTTTAATCTTCTTGGTTGTATTTATCGTGCTTTTACTCTCTCCTTCGCTTCCTCTTTTCTCGATCTTCTATTAAACTATTCTATTTCAAGGACATGAACTTTCAAGAATTTGGGTATTAAACAGTTTATTTTTTTAATTTTATTTTTAATAAAATTATTACTGTAAATAAGTAAACTAAGCCATATTCCTTCTTTCTTTTCAGTGAATTAAAAAGTGATGAAAAAGAATATAGGCTTTCGTTGTACCATTCAACATTTTACAACTTAATAACAGGATGCGTAAATATCAAATGAATGACCGGTTAGGCATAAAACTGAGAGAATTTTGTTACCCTGGATGAACTAAATATGATCATATGAGAAATGAAGTAATCAGACGTTAATGTTCATTCTCCTGCACACAAAACTTAAAGATTGTGATTATTAAGTACCCAAAAGCTTAGTAACTAGTATGATATAAGCCTAACTTAACAATTGAATAAAAAAGCGAGGCGAGTCAATTTCTATAACGAACATTTAATCACTTCATTTTGCATTGTCTCACTTTGCCTTCCAATCTGTGAATCCCTTAGAATGACGCTGGTTTCCCAATCTAGTGCGTCTGGGGCACTAATATTTCTACTGGATAATTGAAACTCGCTGTATTACGCGTAACGCGCTCACTGCAGGTGAGATGGCCCCGGATTGGACTGATTTGTCGGCACTAACATGCGAGCGGGGAGTGCAGACTCTGGTGACTTCTCTAAGAAGCTGGAATTGGACAAATGCTCCGGTTGTCTTTGACCGGTACCTCACTGAATTTCTGCCCAGTTCTTCTATGAGCCACTTTCCACCTAATGACCCTTGATTAACAGATTAGAGATACTCTCTGATTGACTACGAACGAACTGTATAACGATACTGCCTAGCTAACGAATAGCTTTTCCTTCAGTGATTAGGTGAGTGGTTATCATAGATCATATGTCCTCATGTATGAATTAATGATGTACGTTTCTCTACACGAACTAAAACTATATATTCCATGACTGATGTCCCTTAGCACTTCTAAGATTTGGACACAATAAAAAGTTACCGGCAATGAGAGCTCCTTATCTCGGCCTCGCTTTTCCGATCTCATCTGTCAATTTTTCGAAAATCTTTCTACGTATTATCCTTTTTCTAAGGGTGCCCTTGATATGTATAGTAATGTATTCATAGCCATTTATGGTTTTCCAGTTTGTCGGAGCAACCTTGTTTCTTTTTTTTAAATATGCTCAGCTATTTTTGCCTATGATGATATCAGTAGGCAACCCTTATCTCGTCACATGCGAGAATGTATCCTGACCAGTTGGTCAGGTGAAGCTACCTAGAATTCTGCGCTGTAGGACCTACTTTTTGAATTAAATCCAATGAGCTCAACAGTGCTTTACATAAATTGAGAGCTTTCCCTACTCTCCTCTCTCATGACAAACCATTCTTGTGAAACGTGAAGACCAGAAGATATTCATTCGCGTGAAAGAAGTCCTTCCAAAACCTTATATATAACAAGTCAATTCAAAATTACTTCTCCATCTCACCTCTATACTTTCATCTCACCACATAAGACATTTCGTTGCTCCAAGATTGGATTAGGCTCTTCTGATTAAAAGCTTTGAACCTAGTAGTATATTATCACAATCTGATTCGCACCAATTATTTTGTAATGTTCAATTTGCTGATGTATATTGTATTTGAGCTATTTGAATACTTGTAACTCTGGTTTCTTAAAGTATTTAATAGCTTGAATATAGTAAATATTACTACGCGCGTGCACTCTACATATCCAAAGATATACATTGGTATACTATACGTGGTCCCGATTGATTATAAAATATGATGACAACCTACCGAAGTACCGTATGCGTTATAACAACTGTCACTACTCCAAGCATCATCTTCGGTTTTTTTCTCCCTTTCTTTTATATAATTAGCATTCTTACTCTGTTTATTATATTAGTTCATATTTTTGATTATATCTATTTTTTTTTACCTCGCTACTACTATTTATTGTATCCTCTATTTTAATTATGGTCATATATATATAGCTTTCTTTATCATAATATCGCTTACTAAATGATTGGCTGTATTAGTATAATTGATGGTAGTAGGACTTCTTCTTATGTCTGTGCGAAATATGTGAATGTGTTCTACTTTACAGTGAGTTTCTTAGTTTTAATTTCACTACTTTATATATATATCAAATTTCATAATTTACACTTAATTCTATTTACTCAGCTCAATACTATGCACCATATCATAAATCTACTATCCACTCATAAGTATGTATGCTCGATGATACTATTCGACCCTTCATTACGTTGAATATATTCATAAGATTCCCTTTGAATGAATCGTAAGTTCATATCTCGTATACTATTATTTGCTTCTCTGAATCTGGATTAGAATTATTCATAATAGGTATTGGATAGCGAGCTAAAAGTCTATCTAAAATGACTCTTCCTTTGATATATCTTAAGTATCATCGTTATATTAATTAAACCCAACTTCCTACACCTCTTAACATACCAATTACTCATCCTTATTAAAACAGTATACTAATACACAAATAACTTATTAACAATTCTTAGTAGTACATATACTCATTTATGCGAACATTTGGTTTTTCTAACTCGATACTTCTTTTGATGTATATAATTCACAAAACAAAACAAAATAACATTATATTACATCCATATTAGTCTCCTATTGTGAGATCTTACACTATTCTTTAGCAATGCGGAAAAATGAATTGTGTATGTATATTTGATTAACCCAAGATCCTATAATAAGATCTCACTCACTCTACAGTATGGGATGCCAGTTGTCGTGAGAGTGGTTCCTCTTCGCAAGTTTGAGTGTGTCTGTCCGACATCTCAAATGAGTTGAGGCTTGAGTTTTTGTCCGATGTTACATATATTTTATGAGTGTCCCCGAGACTTTTTTTCTTTACCTTATTTCACTCAGAATTATTACTACCACCTATATATACTAAAGATGGAGTACTCATATTCCCGCCCTTAGTTTATATAGGAGTAACTGGTCATTTCATATCATAGTGTGAGGGTATTGACGGTGATTATCAATTATATAAAGAACTTATATATATATATTAGTATTAATTGAGTATTATTTCATTAATTTCTCGTGATCTTTATTGTGTGATAATATTAGTAGTTACTGAGTTATATTTGATCTTATAGTCAAAGGGGTCATAACACCGTATAAGGCAACAATTAGGTGCGGCTCTGAGATCCTTTTCTATACTGGGAGTCACTAGCATATGACACTTTTATATAGTGGGCGAGCGATAATCTGCTCACTTAGACTCCCCGGTGCTCATAAGTAGGGCCCTTTTGCTGTGACGTGGGAGTGTAGACTAGTCCACGAGCGACAGCCCAGTTGACATTCAGCACAAGAGCAATGGTAATACTATGTCTAGGCTCGAGGGGCGTAAATAATCCACATCTGCTATCACCCCTCACCACCTTTTTCCGTATGCAAACCAGTCGAAGTAGCCTACTCAACCGGTGAGGAGTGGACGCCCTCGGACTCGCTTACCTATCTCCTGGCACATTAATTGGTCTGGTTTACCCTTGGGTTTAGTTGCCTTTGTTATGGTTAAGAATATATAAAATTTAACACAATACCAAGAATCTGAGAGATTCGACCCGATCTCGGCCAGTCAGTTAGAAACCTTTATACATCTTTTCCTTCCTTGTCCAGCTCCTCTGATTTATATCTATGTTGATGAAGTAATTATCACTCTTTTAAATCTACCCCTATATAAAATTAGCAGAATTCTTCTTCTACTTCCTCCATATCCTCACTATCATCCGATGTATACTCTATTTTTATATGAGCTTTATATGCCCTCACTTTTAAAGCCTGCGTCTGTGCTCCATTCTAGGTTACCGTTTACTCATATTGAAGTGATATCGACTGATATACTAGACTTTCGTACGGTGCGCAATATTTCAACCACCCATTCCGTAACTGAAATAGATTATGAGTTATCTGCTCCTGTGAGCGAAGCTTATAGATATTATATTAATTTTGTATCTATATATATATATAGATATATATGATATAGATAGATAATATATATTAAATTACCTAAACTTTAAATATAATAATAATAATGGTTATAATATTAATAAGGGTATATATAAGGTCTATGTATTACTTAGGTAAAAATAATATCACATATAAGTATAAAAGCGATATCTATCTTTAAATAATAGAGTAATCCTCTATATAAGCTATTACTTGAAAACCTACTACTACATAATGAGAATAGAGGCACACTACCTACGACGTAGTTGAACGCACTATCTGAAATATTGCAATTAAATAATAATAGCTATAATAATACCCTAAATATATGCTATTTGTACTCGCTATGTCACTTAAAAAAAAAAAAAAAAGTAATAAAAGTAAAAGAGACAGTAAGAAGATGGAACTAGTACCGCCTTTAATCTGTACTATATACTCATTATATAGTATAGTTGCAACACGTCTCTATACCCATCCGCTGATACGTGACGTAATGGTTATGGTGAGGCTATTGTACAGCAAATAAAATCCATACTAGTAATGATATTCCATGTAATATTTTAGTTCGAATATTAATGTTTTTAACGATGTCAGGGATCAACATTCTAATGTATGAGCCTCGATATAAAATTGTAACATAATTTTTTGAATATTTTTATATGACTCTTCAGAGTCCATTTCCATATAATGATGAATACATACTCACCAGTGGTAAATCACTACCCATTCTGATAAAATATTAAACTCACGATAAGAAGAACAGTTCATAAATCATATAGTGGTAAAGTATCTCAAATAAACCGATCTTTTATATTTTATCAAATTTTGCGATGAGTATTTATACTGTCGTAAACATTGTAGATGTACTGATCCACCTACAATAGAGGTAATAATAATCCTTACATTGATGCTCATTCATATAGGTGCATGAAAATCAATGGCTCTTAATAGGGTTTATTAAAATTAATTCTTAGTGTCTAGTGCTTAATATATGCAGTACCACAAATCAATATCAGCATCTCATCTATTCTCAATATTACAGTCGTGAAGAAGTCCGAGTCAGTATATGTAATATTAGGAGTAATAATGACCGTGTGTTTATTGTCTATTCACGAGATTGTAGAGAGCAACACTCTTCCAATAAAATAGAGAAATCTCTCTAAGTTCTCTCAGTCGCATAGGAATAACTAAGTGGTCAACTGAAGGCTTTTTGTGCTTCTTTTTCTGCTTTGTTAGCATAATAATTGCAATTTCTATGTGACTTTGCTTCCATTCCTTGATTTTGCTCATGTGTACATTTGCATTACTCTCGTTTTTTGATTTTTCCACAATTATGTATGGAAATTCGAATTTGAGTATTGAATGATTCTATCTTAAAGGAGTAGTTTATTATGTCATGTTTGATGTTTGAGTAAGCAATTTAGCGTTTTTTTATTTAACTTTTCGGCTGATTAATTGA
>JABUQX010075182.1:5000-44035 GCA_015478945.1 Trachelipus rathkii | reverse complement strand
TATATTATATATATATATATTATTATATATAATTATATATATATATATATATTATATATATATATATATATATATATATATATATATAACAGAACAACTTATGAAAAGATAAAAGTTGCTCTCCAGATCAATAAATGTCGAAGAAGAATTCTGAGAATTAAAGATTAACAAAGTTAGAAATGAAATAAGAAAACAAGTATCACTGTCCAAGTTTGTGAACGACAGAAAAAGAAGTAAAATGTATTTTGCCTCACAGAAGGACAAGACGATATTTGTCTTAGCAACGAGAGCGATTATGTTTTTTCTACCGGGGGGTAGTATCACAAGACTTTGTTTAGTCTACTCAGTTGCGTTATTCCAGATTGTGATTTTGATGTTTACGTACAATTCCTTCTGGTATTTCGACGACTTAAATTAATAAATTAATAAATAATAGAATAAGCACAGATAGCAAAGTGGGAGAAAGAAAAGATTCTTTTATAAAACTATATTTTAATATATGATATCGAAAACAAGATTATACGACTTTAATATAAATAATTATGTACAACTTGGATAAATGTTGGTATTTAACTGACTGATCCAAAAGCAATGAATGGCTCTGCGAAAAGAGCGATTGTCACGAATAACAATGTAAAAGATTAATAAGTTAATGAATAAATTATTCTCTAAAATGGGAGAATTATGCTTAGTCGACTATTTCAAGATTTTCAAGTAAGTAATGATTATAATTTCTTATAGTAGATTTCTATTAGACTTATTATTATGTAGATTTCCAATTCTAGTAGACGAAGATGTGATAAGCCTTATAAAGTTAAGTTAATTGCTTCTATGGGTAAGTCAAGGTTTTTACCATTGACTGCTATAAACTGCTTCCTTAATGATGTAAATTTCTTCTAGAGTTGAAGAAGCTTTTTTCTAAATAAGTTTGTTTCTAAGAGTGGATTGATATTCCATAGATATGTTTTGATCACTGGATAAGTTTATACAAGGATGATTCTCTGTCCCAAAACCGGTTTATAGTCCCTGGATTGGTTTTGAGAAGGATGATTCTTGGTCCCAAAACCGGTTTTTGATTCTTGCCCAAGACTGGTTCCTATCTAATAAGTATATTTTTATTTCTTAGTTCTAACAAAATGTCTTTTAGTTCTTTTAAAGTAGTCTTTTATTTAATTTAGTTTTATGTAATCATTTTTATGACTTACCCTAGTTTCTTTTACAGAAATACAATGAGGGAACCAACAACGTTCCAAGAATTCTTACAATAGTACTTCACTGCAGACAGGAAATTTAAGGTCTGTAATATATTTAATAATAATGTTTTTATTGTATTACATTAGTTATGTTCATAAATGCTTTTTAGTTATGTTCATAAATGCTTTATTTATTTACTTGTCAATTTTTATGTTAATATTTTAATTTCATTAAGATTCATTAAAGTTACAATAAATAGGAGTGATTATACACACCTGTTATTCAGAATTATCCGGATTTGATAACATCAATTTGCATGAAAAATCTTGTATTATATAACCAGCTTTCACAGTATTAATGTTTTATTTTACTTTGTCTTAATTTTACTATGTTTATAAGCTTAATTTAAATCAAATATATAAATTATCAAAGACAAAGATTTATTACATAAATTACTAATATCAGCTCTTACTGAAATTAATAAATAGATTAGTATGTTGAAGAATTTTTGATACTGTCAATAATAAAAGATAATATGAACATCACAGCTATTACCATATTGAATATTACCACACTGAATATTCATTTCTCAAGTGAATATCTCCACTTACCAATCATTACCATTTAATAAGATAAAATATAGAATAACCAAGTAAGAGAGTAATGAGCTCCCTTACATCCCCCCACACTAAATCTAAACCCCCACCTCACTTTCAACAACATCGACAATTGAAAATTGACTATGGTGGTGAGTTTTGACAAGCAGTTCAACAGGGATACAGTAGTCCCTCGTAGCTGCCACAATGAACAGCGATAAATATATTTATGACACCATGAATTTTTCTGGTAATAAGTGTCATAGATTCTTATTACTTACAGTTATGTCCTACATAGTATAGAGACTTCCTGTGATCTTCAGGTTTGACAATGGTTCAAATACCATTGTCTTTTTCTATTTTGATTTTAGAGACCATATACTCACATAGTCTATTGTGGTCACAAATGATTTTACTCTGTCAGTACATTCTGGAAGTTGATGGACAGAAGAAAGTCAATCTTATTATGTTTTTGTTTTTGAAACACAGCGATTTCCAATGAACCAATTGTTAGAAACAATGGCATGATGAAGTCGTCAATAGCTGAGATGATTGTGTGTAGTAATATAGAGATCAGAAATGCTGATCCACACACGTTCAATACCTGCAAAAATACAAACTGATTAATTATTAAGCACATAGCAAATATAATTTATACATGGTCATGGTTTTATTCGTTATTTCCCGTTATTTATGGAAATATTTTAATAAATAGCAATAATCTTTTTGGACCAAAATTATATTATAAATAATATTGCATGTAATAAAATGGATTCATTGTACCATTTTTTACATCTATTGATTAATACAGAGGGAACCAATAAATTCTTCATATTAGAGCACAGACGGTGGAGACCAGGGCATAACAAGAAAATTAGAAAAAGCATGCCACTGATATAAGAAAGCATGCATTCAGCAATAGGGTTGTTAAATTTTGGAATCGTTTGCCACAGGAGGTTGTTGAGAGTGACTCGATTGCAACATTTAAGAAAGGGTTGGATAGGTATATGGATGGGTTGGGTATCATATGTGAGAACATGGACAGATTGGCTGGTTTTTAGTTACATTAGTTATTAATGTTATACTGCATGTGTATCCATAACTTAGTTATTAAGGCATGTGGATGGTTTGGGTATCATATATCATCTTTTTTTTTTTTTTTGACTAAGCAAATTGGTGGATTTTAGTTACAGGAATTTGACAAGCCCTAGGGTGCTTTGTGGATTTGCATGAGCATGTTTGGTTAGTGGGTTGACTGGGACAGTCTCGATAGGTCCATGTGGCTTCTTTACTGTCCCTATATTTTCTTATTCTTTCTTATGGTTTCCCACTCTTGTAATTGTTTTATATTGGGAAACTTAACTCATTGCAATTGTTTGGATTTAATTCAGGTTAGTGATTTTATATTTCAATTACTAAATTTTCTACTATTATTGTTTTATGCTACAAAAATGTTATAATTGGAAATATAATCAAGGAATGAGAACATAAATGAAATGCAAATTAAAACTTTATGTTTTTGGCAGGTCAAGGAACTGACTTATCTGCCGCAAGTTCTCAAACCTGGCTATTTGACAATACAAAAGAAAGAAAAACCCCAAAAGGTTAATTAAACTAGTAGGGGTACAGCTTCATTTATTGCATGAAACCTATATTTATATCCCCTTCTTATTAAATTAAAATGCATTCCTTATTCCAAAGTTAAAAGTAAAACTTAAATTAAAATCTTCTTATTCCTATTGAATTATAGTTTTCAATCCCACTAATAACTTCAAACTTATTAACTTAACTTAAATTTAGCTTACCTTGTGATGGAACTAATTCAGTTTTTTCCACTACAGGTTTTTATTTTTTTGGCCTATTTTTAGTATCCAGTCAAATATTTGTTTTCCCTGGAGCTTTTCCCTTGATTCTGTGTCAAAGTTGCTGTATATTGGCCTTCATTGAAACTCACAAATGGTCATCATGCAACATTAACCAACAAACCCATGCATAAATGAAGCACAGCTTTCTATGATAATACGATAATAAATCTTAAGATAAGTTTTTCAAGTTAATTGTTAATCTTAAATAACCAAAGCTACTAAGTTATAATCCATAATGGACTAAAGCAAATATGAAATAGTCATAAATTTGTAAAGCACATGCGTATATTATATGAATGTACAATGTAAAATAAATTACCACTGACAAATACTTACACTTATGCCTGAGCCAATTCCGCATTTTCCATATCGAGATGATTCTAATATTTAATCTATCACTCGATACATAGCCCTAGCCCTAATCTAAAGTTGGTTTTGAAAAAAACCACACCTCACTTAAAAGGACTTCTGTGTCCAATTTTTTTTTGTAGTAATTATTTATTCCATAATAACAATATCACCCATTCTCATTTCCGGTTCTATAGAGGGCTTGCTCTAAGACCGTAAATAAGTCTATCATATCCATTACCTTTGTTTGTTTTTTGTATATTAATTTATCTTTTCAATAAACATACACTTTTATATTTTTTGCTATCCCTTGGTGTTTTTATGAATTTGGTATAACATAATGAAAGGTTAAATAATTAGGTACGTATGACGTAATTGAAGTAAGTGGGCAGGGAAGGGAATTCATCAACCAGGTTAGTCAATTAAACCCTGTTAAGAGGGGTTCTTGCCCCCAGAAAGGAAGAAGCAGTGAAAGAAGGTAGAAGAAGTGCTTAAATTCATTGTCAAGGAAAGGTCTTCTAAAAATCACCAAGAGGTTAGTTTCCTCTTTTTTCTTTCCCTACTTTATTTATTTTATTTTAATCATAAAAGTTCCAATGATCGTTTGGGATATCTTGGGAGATCAGAATAACTAAGTGCTGCAACTTATTATTTTTCAACATCATAGTCTTCATTCTAATACCTTGGACAGCCATTATCCTGGTCTTCGTTATATATATATATAGTTTATATTTATTATATATATATATTAATATATATAATATATATATATATATAATATATATATAATAATTATATATATATATATATAATTATATTATTTAGTATATATTATTAGATGTACCGGCAACCCGAAATTTTTTGGTTCCGGCCGGAACGGGAACTTTCCGGAACCTTGGAAAAAGTTCGGCCGGAAACTCGGAACTTTCTTGACTTCACCCACCACCTTTACTTTTCTAACTTTAAAACTTGTCTGATAACTAAGTGGAGTATCCTCTAGAAAAGTATCTGGCATCTTGTCATAATCCATACTGTGAAGTCTCTTAGTTCTTTCTGTTAAGCTAAAATTTGAGATAAGTTGATTTCAATAAATTATTAAGTAAAAAAGGAATATACTATATAAAGTTTTACGGGTCTTCCAAAAGTTTTTAAAAAAGCTTTTTTCAGAAGCGGGTAACGTCTTGTTGAGGATAAGAGATGACGGTTTAACTCCACAACATGGAGAGGAACTATATTCCTACACCACAACGTTTCAAAATTCATATAAGTTCAATTTTAAGTAGGAAAATATGGAATCTTGTTTTAAAAATTTTAAAAATTTTTGCTGTAAACAGTATATTAATATTTTGTTATGTAGTAGTTTCTACTTTAAAGTTAATTTTCTTTATAATAATAATAATAATAAATAATAATAATAATAATAATTAATATAATAATTAATAATAATAATAATTAATAATAATAATAATTGACTGTACAATTTTATTTTCAAACCGGCTAGATTCTAGAAGCAGGATTGGACAAAAAAGATCAAATAATTAAATCAAGATTTTTTTACGTTATTTTTTTTTCATAAAAATTAATGATTTTTTTTTGATTTATTTTATTATGTTTTGATTTTTTTTTTTTAGGCCACATTTTTTTCTTAATTTTAATTAGTCCTTGCTATTACCGTAATTAATGATAAGTATATTTCATTTTACATAATAAGTAAATTCATCAATGTGTGTTTCAAGTCATTTTTAATTAAAGAAATAAATAAATTAGATATACTCAGATATTATACAGTACTGTATATAAAAAACTATATATATAATATATATATATATATATATATATATATATTATAATATATATATATATATATATAATATTATATATATATATATATATATTTATTATATATATTATTATATTATATAATATTATATATAATTATATATATATATATATATATATATATATATAATATATCATATATATTAAAAACATAAAACCGGGCCCCATCTACGAAAAAATGATTATCATTAAAATATTTACCTAACTACCTACGACCGTACACGACGGTTATCACAACAATGTGGGAGTATCATGCAGATCATGTAAACGCATCCTTTCATGGATTAAAAATGAAACCCTACCGTGTGAGTGTTGTTCATGAAATAAAAGAAGCGGATAGGTGTAAGCGTAAAACTTACTGTAATGTTGCTAGAGAATGTTGATGGGGGAAATGTTGATCCGTTTCTCTTCTTTTCAACGGATGAAGCTTGGTTTCATCTTCATGGTTACGTTAATTCCCAAAACTGTCGACACTGGGCTACAGAGAACCCACACGAGTCCCTGCAAAATGCCATTACACGATTTAAAAAAAAATTGGTGTTTGGTGTGCTCTTTTTGGTAACAGAATAATCGGTCCAATTATTCTTCAAGAAACTGTAATACCATGTTTACCACAGGGCTTATAAGATTTCTCTGTACAGTTTAACTCCAAACGAAAAAACGTAGTATGCCTAATTCCAGCAAGATGGGCACGCCTCCATACTTTCGATCTGTCAGTTGACTACCATACATCCGTTTTTACAGAGGAAAAGGGACCTTTCAGCAAGGGTTCGTGGCCTCCCCGGTCTCTCCGACCTCTCACCATGTGATTATTTTGGGGGGGATTTAATATAACTAGAGTCTACCACAACAATCCCAAAACAAAAACACATTGAAAACAACAACATCAAGAGATTTCCAACATCCCACAAGGTATTTGAGAAATGTTTTCAATAACAGCTTAAACTGCAGAACTTTGCTCTGTTTCATGACGGAGAACAATATTCACATAGACTTTAAATCTTCTCCTGTCTGTTAATTTAATAACCGTTAGGTAAAGGTCCTTATATTGTCTTTACTATCACTACTATTTGGATTAGTAGAACCTGACGACAGTACATTAGGTCGATAGATTATATTACTGATATTCCTTTTCGTAGATTGGGGCGGTTTATAGGTGCGCCCATCGTATGTATATATAATATATATATATATATTTATATATTAATATAATTATATTAATAAAATAATTTTTTTAATATATAGATATTAAAGATTCTTCAAATTTTAGCGAAGATTTGGTTTGAAATCTTAATTAAACATAATTACATTCAGTTTTAGATCGTTTAATAGGTAAGTTTTTGGAATTAAAAAGTCTTAATATAATAATAATTAAAAAGCAATCTGTGTCTAAAAAAAATGAAAAAAATAAAAATCTCAAAAAAAATAAAAAAAATCCCCAACCCTGTTTAGAGTTTTAAGCTAACGGTCGAGTGTGAAAATATTGTTTCATTTTAAAGTTTTCCAAGTATAGAGTCGAAGGTGATTTTATCATTTTTGATCACATATATCAATTTTATATATTTATTTTTTATTGCTAATCACTAGGCAGGAAAGATGAGGGGAAAAGGATAAAGTAGTTGATAATAGTTCGAGATGAATATAAGTTATAGAACTAGAAATAAATAATTTAAAGATTGAGATCTCGAAAAGTCAGTCATACTGTGACGCGGTGGCGAAAAGGGTAACAGGTGCACTGTCTTCCAGATGGGGAGGATCAGAGGTGCCAATGGTGATGTTGAGTTTTCTAAAAGGAAAACTGATGCATTGCTAATTGGAGACTCTATGACTCGATACCTAGATAGGACTTTTTAAGGAAATTATGTTTTTCAGAAAATATTAGGTTTTGGATTTTGTGGAGAAATTCTGGATAAAAGATTCTTTTTGAGCAGATGGAGTTCAACTGTTGAAGTCGTAAAGGTGTTGGCTTTTCAGGTACCAGTTGGAGACTGTTTAGCAAAAAACTAGGTAAAGTGTGGGGAGTATTGGGCTAAATTAGATACAAATAATAGCCAATGGTAAATATAATAAGTGGGAGAAAATAAAGCTGAGTGTTGTTACAGGTTCAAATAATGATGATGATAATAAAAAATAACAGCATTTCGAGTATCAAATGTTTATACACCAAATGCTCATAGCCTTAGAAATAAAAAGATGAGCTGAATAGTTATACCAGAAGAATCTAAGACATTATTTGCATAACTGAGGCATGGGTTAATGAAGAATTATATGGAGACTCCTTTCAGAGGAATATAAATAGACGGATATCAACTTATTTATACAGCGTAGAAGAAAGAAGGTGGTGTGTGCGCTTTTTATGTTAAAAGCAATATTCAATCTGTATAAATGACTGACTTTAAAACTGATCATGATATTGAATCGGTAGTGTGGGTAGATATTCTTATTACAATAAACCATATAGAATAGGGGCATTTTATAGACCTTCCTGGCAGATCAAGAATTAGACGCCGGAAATTGGCGAAAGAAATAGAGACAAGCATGCCACAGAAAGAAAAAGGATAGGTCATAAATGAGGTGAATTTTAATTTTCCGGGCATTCATTGGGATTTCCTTGTCTAATATGGACCATGTAGTTCTGCAATTCATAATTGGATTACTAGATAAACTTTTTTGACCCAGATGTCCAAGAAACCCACAAGAACGATGCACTTCTAGACTAATAATTAACTAACGATGGAAAGTATGGTGAAATGAACGTTAGAGTTGGAGGAAATTTAGGACTTAGTGACCATAATATTAATTAGATTATATTGAATGTGATATCTGGCCCAAATTGTAAAAAGAAAAAGATCTTAGATTTCAAAATGGCGATTTTTACCAAATTTCGAGACATGCTTAGTCAACTAATGGGATAAAGAGTTTAAAGACCAAAACGTTTATCATATGGAAAATTTTAAGCAAATTTTAATGAATATTCAATCAGGTATGTTTTAAAGATAAAACCCATTAGAGTGGCAAAGAGAAAATGTTTGGTGTGGAATAGAGAGATAAGAGAAAATTAATGAAAGCGTAGATGTTGAAAAATATTCAAGTATAGTAATAGGGAAGATGATTTTAGATAAATTATAGGAAAAATAGAAATGAACTTTAACCAGTCAAATAAAAAGGGCAAAGAGAGAGGCAGAATTAATTAGCAAGGAATAGTAATAAGAATCTGAAGAAGTTTTTAGCTTTTATAAATTTTAAAAGTAAGAATACAAATGGTCCAATTAAAATTGATGAAATTTAGTTGAGTTCAGATAAGGAAATGGTACAACATTTTCAATGCTTATTTTGCTTCGTGTTTACTGAGGAAAAGATTAGATTAATAAGTTTGAGACTATATTCTTGATATGCATTGTAACCAAATTAGACTTTCAAAGTTGAATTTGATGATTTAAAAGATATAAAACGTTTAATCATATTAGATCCAAGTAAAGCTGCAGGCCCTGAAGGTATATATGGTAGAATTCTGAAAGAGGTAGTACCAGCATTGCAAAAGCACTGTATTTGATTTTTAAGCGATCTAAAACATTTGGTGAGGTACCAGATGACTGGAAAATGGCATATGTTGTGCCTATTTATAAGAAAGGTAGTAAGTAGTGATGCACCGATACCATGGTATCGGTATATCGGTATCGGTGTTATCGAGTCGATTTAGTATCGTATCGGTATCGGTATTGGTTATTTTGAAGGAGTAGTATCGGTATCGTATCGGTATCGGCAACATTGTGCCGATACCACACATTTTGCATCTTTAAATTGATATATATATATATATATATATATATTATATAATAAAAATTTGTTAAAAAGAATAAGAAATAAATAAAATTAAGTAAGAAACAAAAGAACAAATAAAATTATTTTTTTTAAAGAACCATTGCAGCGTGCGTCATCGGAGTTGCCGTTGCAAAGGAATATCCCCACTGTGGGGAAGAGAAAAGATATTTAATTTTGGGTATGACTTATACTTCACCTTTTCTGCGTCAATATCAGAATTGACGGGTGGGGAGGAATGAGATAGATTAACTATCTTTCTTATTTCTCCTTCCCACAGAATTAGATTTTATTATATCATCTGAAAGAAGTGATTCTTCCAAAAAGTTTGAAGATTAGTAATTTGCAAGGTTCTCAGCATATTTTTTTGACTTGTTGCGAGAGTGTTGCCCTCGACAATAAAAGAACATCTAAAGGCTCAAAAGAACAACGAAAGAACGACAAGCCGTTCCACCCTTATAAAAGGGTAATTTGCAAATAATATTTTTATTAATTGATTGATTTAGACCAGTTACATTTTTGCTAATATAACGAATTAATAATAGAGAAGTGGTGTTTTATGATGTGATAAAGAAGTAAATAAAGATTTGTTAAAGGAACTGTGGAAGCCTGAGAAAATACTAATTCTTGTCTCTGCTTCAGGTTCCAAGTCGGAGAGCAAATCAGATTGTGGAGAATCATATCAACCTAAAGAAGATCGTCGTGTTGATTTGTTAATTTTGTTCCACTGTGGGGATTTATTTGACAAAGTTTATACCTTCACCTTTAAAAGACCATACGGTTACTCTAGTAATATCTCTATAATATAATACTCTAATAATAATACTCTAGTAATATAATATATTGTTTGTTAGAACATTGGACCAATTAATAATTTGCGACGTTCGTTACCATTATTCGAGACTTTATCGTATTCTCGTATTCTTTATATTATTATTATCTTATTTTATCATTTTTTATCTATATTATTATATACTTATTATTATTTTTGTTTCATTCTATATATATATATGAGCATATATGCGCATATATATATTTATATCCATTTCATGCCCAATAAGAAGAATATGTAAATACTGTTTTTTGATAGTTAGCGATATTAAATCATCTTCGCTACAAACATATATATATATATATATATATATATATCTATATAGTAACCGATTTTTTTTATAAACAAGTGATATGTTTCAAAAAGAGTTTATTTATATATTTTTTTTTCTCCATTTTTTTAATAAATTAAAAGTTCACATATATTTCCTTTAATCCACATTTTTAATGTTCTTTTTGTTTTTTTTTAAAAAGATAGCATTGGAGAATTGGTTTGGTAAAGTAAAAAAAAGTTCAAGAAAAAGCGTGAGTACTTGATTCAGTAAAAAGTGATATAAGCCCCCACTGTGGTTCAGTTTAATCTAAGTATATTCATTACCAACAGCATAATTCCAAATTAAAGAAAGAAGGTTTAAAACCCATTAAGCGTCAAATTGTAAATTAAGAAACGAAAGAAAAACATTGATCTTTTCTCCACTGCCAGTCACTCTGAAATAATAGGAAGAAGAGCTCTCGCCACAGCTTTTCGAACATCCAGAAAGAGAGCGAGAGCCTTCTGGAGAAGAAGAGGATTTCCTTGGAATCAAGTGAGGATTTTCATCCTCGTCAAGTTAAAAGGTTACTAACATAATTTGGAGCAGAGTCGTAGTTGTGTCGAGGAAGCTCCTCTGTCGGCTGCCAGTGCTAATTACTCCAGTACATCAGAGTTGATTGTTAAATTGTCCATTTATGACGAATGGAATGAATATGGGACTTGGTGGAAAGAAGTCAGAAAGAAGGAAAGATATTGATTCAGGATGGTCCACATCCCCATTCCACCAAACAATAATGTAATACCGGCGGGTCTTGCTAATTCATCTGGAGAGAATCCCTTAAAATTAGCAGGTCCTGCTAATTTATCTGAAGAGAATCAGACCCCGGTTCGAAATCCCACAGTGGTGACCATTGATTCACAGGCCCTGCAGGGAATATTGCAACAGAATAAGGATTTGATGGAAAATATGACCACTTTGATAGCATCGTTGACAATGGATAGGAAACCAGGAAAAGTGATACCACCGGGGAAATATAGAATTGAGACTGGTGAGACCATGGTGCAGTTTTTGGAAAGATTTGAAAGGTATTGTGCTGCCCAATATCCCGGATCAACGGATGGGATGGTTGCATTGTTGGGTAGTCATCTCCAAGGGTCCGCCCTGGAGGCTTATAACATAGTAGCTGCAACAGCATCGGAATATGGATTGGTAAAATCTCGGCTTTTGCAGTGGTTTAGGGAAGAATTGGATAAGAAAGCAAATACAGAAACATCAGGCTTTACAAAGGCCACTATGCAGGAGGGAGAAGATATTCCCCTTTTTGCACTACGATTGCTAGGTCTGGCGCAGAGGGCCTTTCCCAATAATGATGTGAAGAAATTACCTATGGTGAGGGAGAAATTTTTGGAAAGTTTACCGGAAGCAGTGACGACTCGGATGGGACGTCTTGATGGGTTTGGAGATCCAAAGAGGTTCCTTGATTCCATGGGAACAACTGGTGGTCATGAGTGGACAGGGGTATATAGAAACACATAAGGGAAAGAAACAAAGGAAAACCGCAGTTGAGGTAGTGATTTGACGCAATCATTGACAGATGATCCACCCTTGACCCGCCCCTCAGATGCCACCCCGAGGTAACGAAGTAATGAGGTTTATTCTGCTGCCAGAGATCACCAAGTAGCACTCCAGCACCCAAGTAGCGTTGTTCTCCAGTATAAACGCCAGTGAAACAATTGATAATGAATCGGCAGAGAACAGGCTCCAGCAACATCCGCGGGGTATCAACCGCCACCTTCCCACATACAAAGAGGGATTCCATCGAGGGAGTATAGGAATACACAGAGAGGGGGGCCAAATTACCAAAGTTATCAGCAAAGAAACCAAAATGGTGCACAGGTACCCATCTGCAGTCATTGCAAGAAAAGGGGTCACACTATGGGGAGTGTTGGACTCGACCCCAGTGTATGTATTGTGGCAAACGAGGTCACCTGATTGAGGATTGCTATTTGAAGCAGAATCGTTGTTTGAGGTGTAAAGAGGTGGGTCATCTGGTAGGAGATTGCCCCAATGGTAGAAATCAAGCTGCTGCACCTCGAATAGTTTGTCCGTTTTGTCAGGAAGAACATTTAGGTAAGGATTGCCCTCAGAGGCCGGGAAATGGGGAGTCTCTGGCACGGAAGACCTCATGTCAGAGCCAACAACAGTTAGAGAAAATAAAACAAGCTATAAGTAATATAATGAACTCAACTGAAGATGATCCTGGAGGGTCTCAGGAAAGTCTTCCAGTAAATATCCAACAGAAAGTACCACTACAATTGTTAAAAACGACTAGTAAAGAAGAACCACAGAATCCACAGGAAGAAGGAAAAGAACAGAAATGTGAAAAGACCGCCCCAATAATTACTATGATTGTCAATCAGGAACAGCAAACAGAAGAACAGGGTGAAGAAGGAAATGAGGCCGAAGAACTGTGTCCTGGGGCAATGATAACTTATCATATAATAAAGGCTCCTGAGAAAACGTTAATTTTGCAAGTTACCCTAGTGGATCAACCACCCATGGAGCCACTAACAGCATTTGTAGACACCGGCGCAGAAGTCAGTCTTATTTCAGCTAGTTGTTTCCATCTATTAGATAAAAATAAAACCCCTATTTTGCCTACCGCTTATCGGGGAGTTACAGGATTGGGGAATGTTAGGTTTCCTGTTCTTGGGGAAGTAATAATAGCTTTGAGGTTGTCTACAAATTATATTCTGAAGCCGGGTCGTTTTGTCGTGGTACCTGACCAACTAACCGATTACGATTTGGTTTTGGGGTTTGATATATTAAATCAAGAACATCTATTGCCGGATCTGTACCGTAAAGAGTTAGTGATTAGACGCGGGAATTTCGTACAGACCGTCGCCGTGGACGTAAGGCAGGGCAACCCCAAGGAAGAGACTTGTGCCCTAGTGGAGTCCGTGATTATAGAACCTCGACGATGCCTGATGGTGGAAGTAGAGAGGAGTGGAAGAGTTCCCCTAAAGCAACCGGTGGTGGTGGAGGCCAGTCCGGGATTGCCCAATACAATAAAATTCGACCCTGCTTTAGTTAGTTTTACGGGCGATAGAGCCATGTTTTTAGTTAAGAATGAGGGAGAGTTCCCAAGGAGGTTAAAGAAAGGGGCTATAATAGGACAGTTAGGAGTAGGAATAGAGATAGGATTAGATATAGGAATTAGCCAGGAACCAAATATAAAAGTTGTTGAGTTAAATGATAAAGGTCCAAATGAATACACCGAGTGGACACCTGAAAATTTGTGTGAAGCGTTTCGACTGGAAGAAGCCGATTTGACAACAGAACAAAGAGAAAAATTAATTCAACTATTAGAAAAATATCCATCTGTCTCGAGTTTGGGAGACTCTGATGTGGGCTGCACCGATGTTATTAAGCATAGAATAGAAACACTCACTGAGGATCCTGTGCAAGTGCCAGTCAGACGGTTACAAGGTCCCATTCTCCGAGAAATAGAAGCAAATTGTAAGAAATTGGAAGAGGAGGGAATCATCCAGAGGAGCAAGTCTCCGTATTCAGCCCCAGTGGTGCCGATAAGAAAGAAGGATGGATCAATCAGATTGTGTATAGATTACAGAGAATTAAATAAAATCACTAAAGGAGATAGTTTTCCAATCCCGAATCTGATTGACATGCTGTTTAGTTTAAAAGGAATGAAATATTTTACCACCATAGATTTAATCAAGGGATACTACCAGGTAGAGATGGAGGAGACCAGTATTGAAAAGACAGCATTTACCACTCCCTTGTCTCACTGGGAGTTTTTGCGGATGCCGTTTGGTGTAAAGAATGGACCGGCCACTTTCCAACGTGGGATGAGATATGCTCTGGCACATATTCCATGGAACGAATGCATGGTATATCTGGATGATGTCCTTATCCTCAGTGAAACATTTGAAGAACATCTGGAAGTCCTCGAAAAAGTTTTATCAGCATTTAAAGAAACAGGATTCAAAATCAAACCAGCGAAGACGTTTCTCCTTAGGAAAGAAGTACAGTACTTGGGACACAAGGTTTCCGAAAAAGGCATGGTTCCACTGGATTCAAATTTGCAAGGCATCATGCAATTTCCAGTGCCGACGACCGTCCGTAAGTTGAGGCAGTTTCTGGGCATGGTGAATTTTTACCGGCGCCACATCGCCCATTGCTCAGAGATTGCAAAGCCCCTTTTCGAACTATTGAGCGCTAAAACCTTGAAATGGACGGAATCATGTCAAAAGGCTTTCGAAGCTCTAAAACAAGAATTAACATCACCACAGGTCTTATCGTATCCCGATCGTTCAGAACAAGCGAAGCCTTTATTGTTATATGTAGATGCCTCTGATATCGGGGCAGGAGCGTGTCTTGCGCAGATCCAATCTGATGTGGAACGTCCTATAGCTTATATTTCCACGACCTTTAATAAAGCAGAACAGCGCTATAGCACAACTGAGAAAGAGGTAGCCGCCATACGATGGGCTGTGAGAGCTTTGAAACCTTTTCTTTATGGAATCAAAGTAGTTATTTTTACTGACCATCAACCATTGCTATTTCTACATAGTATGCCATTGGTGAATGCTCGGGTAGCCCGCACTTTGGAAGAAATAAATGACATTGATTACGAGTTGAGATACATCCCAGGGAAGGAAAATAAAGTAGCTGATGCGTTGTCACGATCACCAATGGGGGGAGCCTTGGTGGAGTCCGAAGAAATTCTTTCAAATACCATCCCTGGAGGATTTTCTTCGGAAGTAAAGATTCCTGGTGGGGGTGATTCGCTTTTTCAAGCATTGTCGATGGGTTTGTATGGGTCCTTGGACCATCATTTAAAGTTAAGACAGGAGATTGTCCAAGAGATGATCGACAATCGAACAACATATGGTTTACCTACCGGGAAAGATAACAGGCAAATTACAAAGAGGCTACAATTAATGAAACAGGCTGGACAGTTTCCTCTCACTCAAGCAATACTGGCGTTTACAAAGTTACACCATCTACAAGTCTTTGTGTACTATGGAGATACTCAACCACTGAAGTTTGGGATAGAATCAGAAAAAGATATTTGTCATCTGTTGTGTTGTGGTGGAGTTCACTATAATCTCTTGGTACCCTTCGCACCAATAAGGATTCTGGCGAGCATGGACAAAGAAAAAGAAACAGTTAGCGCTAATGTAATATCGTCGATAGAATTCCAGGAGTGGATGTTGTTAGATGAGTCCCTGGAGGAGGCAGGAGCTTCCCCTAGTGTTTCACCAATGGTCGTCAAAGAAAAATCAAACAATCCCCAAAACACCGGTGGGGAGGTGGTAGAAGAAATCCGGGATCCCCGGATACACCATATCGTAATGGATTCAGAGGATATAGTGGATCCTTTGGAGATTGAACATGATAATATACTAATGCTGCAAAATTCAGATACAACGTTGAAGCGGCTGAAAAGAGCCATAGTTAGGAATTTGCCATTTAGTGGACCTTTAAAACCTTTTGCGCGAGTTAGTAGGTATATTTATTTAAGAAACGATCGTTTATATAGGGAATTCGCTACTGGGGAATTTGCTCTAATAGTTCCGCAACATTATTTAACACAGGTGGCTATTAAAACACACTGGATGTTTGCTCATATTGGGAAAACTAAATTGCACTCATTGCTCATAAGCTGTATATGGCATCCAAAAATTGCAGTCATATGCTCCGATATCACAACCACGTGTTATAAATGTCAGGCGTTTAAGATCTCTAACATACTGTATGTCCCACCTACATTAAAAATAGTAACTTCCAGACCATTCGAATTGGTAGCGATGGATTTGATCCAGTTTCCGTGTTCCACTCAAGGAAATAATTACGCCCTTGTAATGGTAGATCATTTTACAAAATGGGTAGCTGCTATTCCCATAAGAAATAAGCAGTGTATAAATGTAACGAAAGCAGTACAACATCGTATATTGCCATTCCTTCCAAAGCTACCAGAGCGCCTGTTAACCGATAATGGAAGAGAGTTCATAGGGCCAGAATTTGAGGAATTCCTTAAGATACAACAAATTAAACACGTGTTAACCACGCCATATACACCATCATCTAACGGAGCTGTAGAGCGAGTAAACCGCACCCTCAGTCAGTATTTGAGGATGTCTATTAAAAAGTCTAATAAATGGGATGAGGAATTGTCGCAAGTTTTGCTGGTGTACAATCATACCACTCATTCAGAGACCCATATCACGCCCTGTGAAAACATATTAAAAAGAGCGCACGAATTGCACACTGGATTGCCTTTGCCCACTGAGGAGGAGTGTTGGAAGGATTGTCATGATAGGTTCGTCCCTTATGAAATGCATCAAATGGTAGGATTGAAAGCTCATTTGCCTGGAAATTTGACACAAAATAAATTCCATCCTAGATATAGAGGACCTTATGAGATAATACAGGTAAATGATAACCGGGTTACTTATGTGATAAAATCCACAGGGGACGGTAAACAATATAAGGCACATCATAAACAGTTGCGGTTTTGGAAAATGCCTCCTGATTATTTGTTGAATGATCCTGTGTTTCAGAGGTATGCCATGAATGAGGAAAGAGAAGAGATTGACAGGAGAGTAATAGATGAGGTTACAACCGGTGGGGAGGTAGAAGTGCCCATGCCGGAAATAGAAGTGGATGATGAGAATATTGAAGATGATGATGACGATGATGACTCTTTGTTTGAGGGTTTTACCATAGATGAGGAAAAATTGAAAAGGATTAAAGAAAAATTTGAGGGATTAGTCAAAGCACAGGAAAAGATAAAATTGAGTATAAAAGCATGTGGGGACAAATCATTGGAGAAAGATCACTTTATCTGAACGAAAAGGAGAATTATGAAGAATTGGAGAGTACAGGAGAAAATATAAAGAAAGGAGGAGCTATATGAAGGTTATTATTATATGTGACAGCCTCAGTGTGACTTAAATAAGCATAGTTGTGATTATTAACAGATAGACTTCCTTCATAAAGTCTGGAAAGCAACACATATCTCCTTTCATGTCCTCTCACCCTCTCATGGGTTAAGGGAATTCTCTTCCCAGCGAGTGAGAGAACGTCTTAAAATAACTTGCACAATATTTCGACATCTATCGCCACTTGACCGACTTGCAAGAAGCAGGTAACGAACAAAAAATTCAACCTGTATGAACTCTGAGATGCTTTTGATAAAGCGTGTGGAAATGGTAACGAAAATCCCCTTGAGTGTGACGAGATGTCCTGTTGTGAAAGAAAAACGACCGTTCTATACAATTATTCGTCTCTCGGGATCGCTGGTATGGGTACTCAGTGTGCAGTTTATTTGTCTTTGTCCTCTTTACTATGAAAAGAAGTGCAAGTCGGGACAAAGAAATATATGTATTTGATAAAAATGTATTAATGACAGATAAGAATTAGAAAGTGATCGGATATCATTAGATTAAGTGAAACATAGGTGAATTCAGAATAAAAAGATTTGTTAAAAAGGGTGAGAGTAATTGAGAATAAATAAAATTAAGTAAGAAACAAAAGAAGCAATAAAATTATTTTTTTTGTCAGTATATGTAACTCATGATAGCAGCGTGCGTCATCCGGACGTCCTTCAGTTGCGAAACGCAATATCCCCACTCGTGCTTCCCACACCGAAGAAATATACCTTATTTTAATCCATTGTCCACCCCCGAGTTTGACTGTGATTTAAAAGGTATACTTCAACTGTGTTTCTGCCCGGTTCAATCCATCGCAGAATTGTAAAACGTGTGTATGGAGGAATGGAAGAATGCCTTATGCACACCTATACTGGAGCTATCTTTCTGGTGGTTATCCACTTCTAAGCAACTCCTCACCATCCTCACACCTTATATTGAAAAATTCGTATGGTGTTGATGCTAATTTCGTTATATATCAATCTCTTCAAAAGATCCTGCATTTCTTCTCAAAAGCTTTTGAAGCTAATTTAGTAATTGTGACTAAAGTGTATCTCAGCATATTTTTTTATGACTTGTATGTACGAAGAGTGTAAGCTCTACCTCTGAACTAATTATAAATATATATATAAATAAGATAATAACTCTAAAGGTACTAACAAAATAGAACAACGTAATAAGAACGAACTAAAATAGCCGTTATCCTACCCTATTATATAAGTGAAGTAATTTTGTGAGCTAATAAATTAATATTTTAAATAATGATTTGATTAGCCTAAGTTATACATTTTGAGCGTAATATAACGAGATTTAATAATAGAGGAAGTGGTGTGTTTATGATAGTTGATATAAAGTAATAGAGAACCCATAAAAGATTTGTTAAAGGAACTTGTGGAAGCTCTGAAAAATACTAATTCTTTTAAGCTCTCATGCAAATAATACACATGTCAGAGAGGAGCAAGAAGAGTCAGAATGTGGAGAGAGATCATATCAACCTAAAGAAAGAGTCGATCGTGTTTATTTTGTAGTTTAGTGACCGCACTAGCGATGGGATTTATTGACCAGAAGTTGAATACGACTTCAGCCTTGTAAAAAGAGCCGAATACGGTTAACTGTGATGGAAGTAGAAGTGAGTACGTAGCGATAAAGAGATGATAAACTGCGTGAAGAAAATAGAAGAGTACGAATCTTAGAAATATAATATAGTTGAGTGATGTAGAGAGAGAGAGATTAAGAAGACATTGACCAATTGAAAATGAGCGGAAGACGAGTTCGTTTACCATTGAATTCGGAGAGAGACAGTTAGTATATCGATATTGTCGAGTATTGCATTTGAATATTACTTGAGATTATCTTAGAGATGAGATTATCATGTATGTGTAATATGTATATAGTAGATAAGAGATATGAACTATTTAGTTATGTGTATGTAGTTTCAATTCTATATTATGAGTAAGTAATAATGAAGACAGTATATGAATGCGGCAGAGATATATAGTATTTATATCCGATGTTACGAATGGCGCGCAAAAATATATGACAATGCAAAAATATGTAAGCTTACTTAATATCTTTTTTTGGATATAACGTGAAGCGCCTTTTACTTAATAATCATATCTCACTACAATACATATGAGTCGTTTGTTATAAGGAGGTTAAATATTCCGTAAATTCACTATATTCTGACAATTCTATTTTATTACATCGGACATGTGTGTAAACTAAAAGCAGGTCTAATTCGTGTTTTATCACCATCAAGTTGGCCAATAATCTATACTATCACCTCAGTTTAAAGTAATATGAAAGTTTTATATAATTAAAGTATTCTGGTGAGATGTGCATTAAAGTGAAACAATGAATGATATAAGAGCTCTAGCGAGAAGGCATAATAAATCTATTTAATTGTAATTTTGCTATCATATATTATACTATAAAATAATATTAATCTATTCGAAAAAATTGTCCAAATAAAATATATAAAGAGTCTTGCCACAGCTATAGTTTGTCAAATTAATGGTGAATCTCGCATGATGGAGATATGGACTTAAGAAAGGCACACAACGAAACTCCATCTAACTAGACTACGTTTGCGATAGAGTATAATGATTATATTAGAAGGTGATATGGTGATCAAATAGTAGAATCTATAGTGTTATTAGTATGGTGTGTTGAAGACGAAGAGGCTAAATAGGCAGAATAGTACAGTATGTTGTGTGTAGTTGGTTTGTAATTTGAAAGAAGAGAAGAAATAAAAGAAAAAAGAGAAGAGAATGAAGAATTTGAAGAGAAAAAGAGAAAAATAAGTAAAATATAATCAACTACAATTCAGGTTCTCTCTAATATACTCCCTCTAGAAAGATAGAGTATCTTGAACCAATATTATGGGTATCATACTCCCTACATAATAATCTTATAGGATTTTGTATTTGCTTCACAATATTTCTTTATTTATGTTATTCTTTGAGTAAATAACTAGAATTGAGAATTATAATGATATAATAATATAAAGGTTGGTTAATAGAGAGAACAATAGAATAAGAATAGAAAGAGAGATATTATTTATATATAATATATATATTATAATATAAGTTATAAATATAGTAAATATAATATTATTAATATATATTTATTATTTTTTCTCAACTACACACACAGAAAATTAAACTCACATTAATTATAATATAGTAACGAATTTTAGCAAGCGAAGGAATCTAACACATCAGCTTTTTAAAAACGCTTTCAAAGGGACCGCCGCAGCTCTCTTTGCCTCTGCGCCCATAATAATACAAACACATAACGTAATTAATATTAAATAGATATATACCGTATTATATATATACAACAAGTAAATATTTAATATAATAAAGATGAGTTGATCACTATACTTATTTATACTATAACCATTTATATGAAAATTGGGCCTTATCATCATTTTTTTACATAACAAAACTATTTTTTAGCCAATATACTAACTAAAGTAATCAAAAAATAAACAATATATATAAATTATATATAATATTATATACCTATTAAGTTTTTATTTATATATAACTATAATATAGTAACAGGTCCAAATTTTTACTATTCCAATAAAAATATAATTGGTAATCCCTTTTTTAGTCTAATACACATGGGTACCCTTTTATAGATAGTCTTTTTACTGAATAAATATTATAGGTAACCTAGTCGTGTATTGATTGGCTATGCCTAAACCATAATTTCTTTAATTATGTGTGGTAGTAATTAACTTGAGCTTTAAATTACCATTAACTTGACTTTATAATTCAATAATTAATATTATAATTTCTAGTAGTAATAATCTTATAATGTATACAGATTATTGATCATGGAAAAGAAAGTACCAAAATTGGTTTTTCTCATATATTATATAGAAACAGCAATTGTCACCAGTAAATTCTGTTTATCACTATTTATATTTTTGAAAAAAACAATACCAAAAAATTCCTAAAATTCAATATAAAAATCGAATTTGAACCATATTATTATTAATAAACCTTATTTAATATACATGCATACATTCATAATGGTATGAGTTAATTAGAGTCCACCAATTTTTTTCGCTCTACACATCATATTAATATAACGGGATAGATATATTTAATTAAAGTAATATAGTATAGTGTGATAGCCTTTTTTTGAAGTATAATAAATCACTAAAATGAATGAGCCTTTATTGTTAGGTAACCAGGCTCGCAAAAGAATAATTCACTCACGAATGCTCCCAAATATTTATCTTTGAACCTAGGTAGAACTTATTCTAATATAACCGATTTTTTTTTTATAAAAGTGATACTGGTTCAAGCAAAATATGTATTGTATAAGAATAATATTGTATGTTTTCTCGTATCTTTAATAATGTTATCAATAGCAATCATAAAATGTGTTACACGCATTATAAGTTATTTCCGCCATTCATTCTAGCTCATCCCACATTTTATATAGATCTAAATTATATAATTGTATTATTATCATTCTAAAAGGAGTTAGCATTGGAGAATTAGAATAGAGTTCACATATGAAAAAGAATTATCAAGAAAAAGCTCCAGGATTCCCACTATAGGTAGATTAGAACGAATTTAACGTACTTATCTCTGTAAAAATGGATATAAAGACCACTCGAATTCTCTGTTTTTAGTTGTGTCGAAGTGAAATGTTCTGTGACACTTCTAGATATTTTCATCTACCTCATCACAAGCGAACTTATATATGCGAACAAAACTATCAAGAATGCAGAAAAAAATAGAAGGTTCACAAGGTTTCAGCCAGGACCGACATCAAAAATCTGAAGCGCGTTAATTTATCCTGAGAATAGAAGAACGAAAAATAGAGTAAAAAAAAATTGTCGACTTTCATGATAGCGGCAAGTCACACACCTTAACTATATATATATACACGACGATAGTGTATCTCTCGCTCTGTTCGGCTATTCCTTACATTTCAAACATCCAACTCAATAAGCTCCAGTAGCCATTCAATTTAGAGAGCGAGAGTTTCTTCTAAAGAGAAGAATGTATGGATTTTCCTTGTATAAAATATGTAAGAGTGAGTATTCGTGATCTTTCCTCACATACGGTCTCTAGAGTACAAATATAGTATTTACATACCATCTATATGACTTCTTCTCTACATCATACATAGTGGGTTGTAAAGTGAAATAGGCTCATAAATAGTTGAGAGCATGATTTTTCGATTAGGACATTATGCCCCATATCTAAACTACAGCTTATTAGTCTGCTAATTGGATATAATATGTGATTCAAGTATATTTACGTGTTTATGTGAGTTTTATATACAATGTAAGCTACTCTATTGTTATTAAAACTTAAGTAAACCCAAGATGAGATGCTGCAATGAGCTCAACATATCCTCACAAGGAAGATATGTTAACTAATTAATTTTTATTACGAAATACACATGCGTTATTATAATTCGCTTATAAAAAACTTTACACGAGAAAGTATTAGGAAATATGGTGTAATATATATGAATATCATATATATTTATAGTAATATTTTATAATATATATATTCTATATATATTTATAATATTATTATATATTATTAAAAAATATATTAATATAATTTAATTATACTATATTATTATACTATATATACTATATTATATCACGTAATATATATAATATATTATAAATATAAAATATTAATATATTATATATATTAATAATATAGTAATAATAAATTTATTTATATATATATATAATATATATATATATACTAAATATATATATATATTATATAATATATATATTATTAAATTATAATAATATATATATCGTATATATATTATATATATATAATTATACTAATATAATTATAATAATATTAATATTTATATAAAATTAATAAATAAATATATTAATTTATTAAATTATATATATAAATAATAATCCACGTACTATATGCTCCCGTTATTCTATGCAGTATATTATAGTAGGTTATATGGAAGTGAAATGAGTTAAATTGAACTTATTCAACTCCATATTCACAGAAAAGTGACTAACAAGTGAATTATGTAATAGAATAATGAGGGTTTTTTACAGCCTCACTTGTGCATTAAATATTCAAAAGATACAAAGAATTAATAAAAATTTATCTTTCTCTAATGACTCGATGATTATGAGAAACGAGTCATTTCCATATTCTAGAAATAATTTAAATACAGTTTATCGAATTTCTCTAATTATCTTAATATTTGCTTTGTTAACAATATATATATTATATATATATAATATATATTAATATTTATTATATACATATTATATATTATATTATATATACATAATATATATTATATATTAATATATATATTTAATATAATATAAATATAATAATATATATATATATATAATTAAATTAATTTATAATATAAATATATATTAATTATTAATAATATAGGATAATATATATATATATATATAACATAATGAAGAGAGAGTAGAAAATTTATAGTATTTTTATATATATATTAATATGTATAACTATATATATATAAATTTATTATATTAATATTATATATTATAAAATATATATATATAATATATATTATATATTATATATATATAATTATATAACTATATATTAATATAATTAATAGTTAATAGTATAATATATATATATTATATATATATATTAATATATAACTATAATATATATGGTATAATAATATATATATATGATATATTATATATATATTATTAATATAATATATATATATATTATAGTATATATAATATATAATATTTATATAATATATATTATTCATAAAATTATATCAATACTTATATATAATATATATATACTATATTAAAATATATATAATTATTATATTATTAAATATATATATATATTAAATATATATATAAATATAATATATATTAATATATATACTCAGCAATTTGAATTACTTGATAAATTACCGTATTCATACTTAGTATGTTCATATATAGGCGTATTTTTTCTATTATATTTTGAGCATTATTATGTTTAGCATACGAAAACGTAGAAAAATTTAGCTATCGATTTTGCGTTTGTTTTTGTTAATAACTAATAGCGCAAAATCGACTATAAAAAAATAATGATGCTTACCCTACTACATTTAAGCTAAATATTTCCGTATATATTAAATTACTATAAAGTTCTATTTCCATGTAGATTAATGCTGATTTACCACAAGTTACTTACGATAAAAATGTATGCAAACAAAAAAATTGACTCGAGTTTTGTGAAATAGCCTACCACGACGTCTAATTTTTTTGTAATAAGTGATGTAAATGATTTATATTCAATAATAAAAATCCGTATTATTAATATTAAATCTAATTTCTTCCAAATAATCGATATAATAATCATCTCTAATCACAAATTAGAGTATTTATCATACTTATTTGGCAAAATAAACACATTTAATTATAAATTATATTTTCTAGTTTAATAACCGTAATAATCAATAACGTGGAAAAATCACAATCACAGCATCTTATACCTATTGCTGCATGAATAACTAAAGATGTAAGATATAAATTCAGTCGTTTTGCAATCGAGAAATTTCAGGCAATTAAGTTCATGAGCAATCACATGATGAGTAAATTATGCCAAAGATAAATTACCTATGAGAGTTAATAAGTGTAGGAGTTATTAAGTGTTTTATTTATATAATAATTATAATTATATAATCAAGATTCCAAATTTTTTAAGTTCTCATTCTGTAGTATAAGCATTTGTAAATAAATATGTTATATATAGAGTAAAATTATTTTATTTGAAGTAATATGATATTATATATAGGGTATTGATTAGCCATCTTACTGCACTCCATGTTGAGCAGCCTTCTAAAAAATTCTCTGCTTGTTGCGATGAGGAATGGTAGATTGATACTCACAGCTACTCGTATAACGGTACTATCATGTTCCTGTATCAACTCTATGATAGTGTTGGTATGCGAAGGTCAATACCTAAGAAAAAATCGCAATAAACCATTTTACTTATGTGTGACGCTGCTCACCCTATACCGAGTGAGTCTGATCCGTACAGGATCGAGCACACTAGTTCCTTATATTGTTAAAACCGACACATGTCAGATCTCTGGCGAGAGTTCTTCACCTTTCAAATCGAATAGCGATTGTCTTGCATCTTTATTCTTACTAAGATACTCGCTCAATTATCGTATTGTATGGTAATAGATAACTCGCACTTCATACCACAGAAAACTCGTCACTCATGTAGAGAAGAATTCGTGTTTGTTTAAAATGTTTTTATTCACTTAGGCGCACTGAATGCAAAAAATTATCATTGGAGAAGTGGGCACAGATGCAAGGAGATTCCTCTACTGAACAAATATAAACAGATAAAATTTAGGACCGTGGAGATCTGCTAGATCCCCATGTCTCATTAGCAAACATTAGTATGTGTGCGTAAGAGAAGAGCAAATCCTAGTCATTAAGTGTGATTTCGAGACAGAGAGTTGACTCGGTAACAAAATAGCTCTTAATTCTCTAATAAACTATGTTATAGATTAGGTAGATAATAGCGTAACTAAAGCTATAGAAATATATCTCGGAGGAAAGTAGTGATTTCTTCATTGAGGATAAAAACTTCAAATCTAGAAAACATAAATAAAACAAAGCTATATTAGATGAGTTATAGCTGAGGACAACTATAGACCGCAATTTAAATGATAAAGGAGATAGAAATAATATATTAAGTATAAAATAGTTCAAAATGATAAATGTAATTAAGTGGGATTGCTAGGATAGAAGCTGGAATTAGCAAGCTAAACATAAATACTTACTTTAGGTACTAATTTTTTTAGTTATATATTCTTCACTTTTATATATCTAAAATTTAATAATACGAAAGCCGTTTACTAGATTAGTAATTTAGTAATATTTAGTAATAATTTCCTTTTATGCTATTAATATTATTAGATACCGTTTCGTTTTTATTACATTATTGACGAGTTTAATCGACTTAACTATAAGAAATGCTATATCAACTCCAAGTTTTTAGGCACGTTATTATTAAGACGACCGATTATGAATTTCTAAGTATGTAGGCTTACTTTTTTGTTCTTTATATAGCAATTGTGGAAATCAGCTTGTTTGATTGATAGATAAGTACGTTATATTAGTTTTGGATAATATATAAGCTAAAAATATAAAAAAATAAAAAAAAAATAAAAAAAAATAATAATAATAAATAATAAAAAAATATTTAAAATATTAAAAATATAACAAATGGTTTAATTAATAAATAAATTAAATCAGTATAATAATATGTGTAATAATACTTATTTTTGATTGGCATATTTTATATTCCATAAACTTTGTGGTAATAGACATGTATTATAAAGATTATAACCCCGATTATATTGAATAAAATTTCATCCAAATTCATATCAAGAATGAACTCATATAACACGCCCACCATCTTATTAGGTTTTGAGTTATATTTTCGTTAATAGAAACCGGCTTAAATTCGGTTTAGCTACTAGGGAAATATAAATAGTCAACCTATACAGTAATTTGAGGATAATTATTCTAACGTCTGGAAGCATTATCATACTCTAATATTTTCTAAGCCTAGAATTGATTTGACATAAAATATAACAATACGCATATAACTATTCGGAGCATTTCTAACGTTTAGTTAAAGCTACCAGATATATAAAACGAAATAACGGCCTTAATAATTATATTAATATTTATTAATATTATTATTATATTATATAATATATTATTTATAATATATATAAATTTATATAATATATATTATATATTAATATATATTATATTATATATATACTAATATATATTATATATATATATATTAATATATATATATATATATATAATAATATATATTATTAATATAATATATAAAATATAATCATATATTATATATATTATAATATATATAATATATAATTATATATATATATATATAATATATTATTAATATATATAATTATATATATATATAATATATAATTTGAAATTAAAATTAGTCCCAACTCATCTGTTTTAAAATAAACTGAGAAGCATTAAAGAGAAATGATATAATACGTGAAGATTATTTCCAATAAAGTAATAAAAATAAAAAAATATAAATATGATATGAAATATAATAGTTTTTACTCAAATTATGTTTTAAAAAGTCAAAATAAGGAAAAAAGACATTATGATAAAATGGTAGAAGGTAGATATGAATGGGCAACTCCCATTACTCGTTCGTCTCGTTGAGAACGTGATGATGCGAACGGAGGAAAGTTAGGATTCACTCTATTATATATTAAATATGATTCATATACTTTACCATTTAATAATATCTCAATATGATACATAAAAATTCTCTTATATTTGAGTATTTGAATAATAATGGTCAATATTATGTGTAATATTGATAAATTAATACTATTAACTATTATAAATTAGTTAATTATAATATTGTAATTATTAAATTTAAAGCTATAATTAAGATATGTGTTAATAATATAATCATTCGCTATTAAAACATAATGTGCATATATTTTATTTCTATATCTCAATTATATAAATTATAATAACATTATTATGATTGATATTTATATTATTATTACTTAAGTTTCATGTGCATCTAAATCGGATATATAGTCTTGAGTAGATATAGTTATTATTATTTGAGAAAAATGTTAGCACTTATTAAGATATATTAGTAGTGTTAAAAGTAGTCTTAATTGTTGACCTTAAGTATGTAGAATGCTTGTCAAGTATGATCCTTTTGTATGTTGAGTAGCTCAATTTCTTATTAGACGATATAAATAAGAGTAGAGACGTATCTTTATATTAATTTAAAGTGTTTATTTTAAACGAGTAGCATTGTAATTAGAGCTACGGTAAAGAGGATAAAATTAATTGATAAAGAAGTAACGGGCATTTAAAGAAAGTATGAAGAAAAGTTAATAATAGATAAGGATAAAAATTAGATATATAAAGTAAAACTGGTAGTGAATAAGTTGACCAAATTATTTAGAATAAAGTATACTCACGTTGAGTTAATGTACTAACGATAAGACGTGATATAGAGATAAGGAAGAGATTAGAGATAAGTAGTGAGTAAGAGGATGAGCGGTTCAAGTTTATAATAAAAAAATAAAAAATATTAAAAGATCTACTTTCTTTTATTATAAATAACAAGTGATATTCTACCCAACTCTATATAATATTACACCAATATTTAGCAGAGACCAGCATAAGGAGATGATTATAGAAATTACGATATTAGTTGCAAACCCCACTTACAAAATCCAATTATATAGAGATATATAGGAGAGAGATAGATGATATATTTAATATAATATATCATATATGAAAGATGAGAGGTGAGAGGAGCCCGCAGTAGTAAAAAAGTTACTGGAGTCTTTTTTTTTGATATATTATATATATATTTATATTAATACACTTTATTTTTAAATAAACGTAGTATATGTAATTCTTATATGCAAATATATATATATATATATATTATATATATATTAAAATATAAATTATATATATATAAATTAATAACACTCCCCTAGCGATACTACGGCCTGTGGGCTAACTCGGTGCCGCAGTGTAGAGAACCATGTTGTAGATTTCGTATATTAACCAGTTATGTCATGCTAGATATATTTATTATTAATATATTAATTATATATATATATATAATTAATTAAATACTATTATTAATATATATATATATATTAATATATATATTAATATATATATATATTATATATATATTAAATATATATATATATATAATATATATATATATATATATATAATATATATATATATTAATATATATATATAATATAATATAAATATATATATTTTATATTAATATAAAATAAATATAAATATGAATATATATATATATAATAATATATAATTTATGATGCATCAGATGTCACTAGCTGGTAATACAAAACTATGTAATTTCTGTGATCCTGGAATTGTATTTGCATTTTAAAATCCGCTTGATGCGGAGTGACGAGTTTTGATTTTAATAAACATCCGCTACGTATGAGGTAAATGCGAATGTTTTAATTTAACATCCGCGATGCGATTGTCTGAATATAATTATATATATATATATATATTAATATATATAATATATAATTAATAATTATTATATATATATAAACATTCCAATATATTATTTTCCCAAAAATTTCATATTAATATACTTTATAATCTAAAGCAGTATAATTAATTTATAATATTATATATAATGCCTAATATATATTCTGAGCAAATGATTTTAGCCACAACTTATTTAAATAAAATGTTACCAGGGTGCGAGACGGGACCCCCAACTCAAATGCACCTCACTAAGCTCTATTTCCCCAACCTCCGAACTTAATGAAAGAGATTTTACATAAAGGATTATATATCATTTTTGCTATAATACTAAGTAAGGAAATGTATAAAATATAAATTAAGGGAGGTTTTAGTTGTCTTTTGAATAATATACATCAATTATTAACGCCTTTCTTAAGCTGTGAAGATCTTAAGTTATCCGAAAATTTCATCATATAATTTATAAAGTAACCAAAGCATGCATAAATAGTTTCATCTCACTTGGGAACACTAGTTGGAGAGGAGAGGCCAAATATTTCCTTGCAAGTTTACTAAAGCGTGGGTAACATTTTGCTTAACTTTTCCACCAACTGATAGTATCTAGTCGTTTTTGTTGGTGGTAGTTTTCAATTCATTTGCACTACATCTTTTGTAATGCGTGTGTTTTCTTCATTACTACTGGACTGTAGAAATTCTTCCAGTGAATCTGTTTATGATTCATTACTTGTAGAAGATGTTGGTTCTGTAATTTCGTTTATTTTCCTTTAATGGGTGGCAAAATTTAATAATAGACTATTCGGATTGAAGTTTGTCAACTGAAACACAAGGTGACGATTTAACTTGTTTTAATATTGTGTTAAAAAAACTTGCCTCTATAACGGGGATCTAAGTAAGTTGCAATAGTATGAAAGTCATTAACTTCCACAGAACTAAAGCGTATTTTTAGTTCTAGTTTTATTACATCTTTCATTCTTTTTAAAACCGGTCATTCATTTTCATTTGAAGATGGTTCAAATCTTCCTTAGCTTGAGATTAATGGTATTACATCGGAGAAAAAAGCTGTAGAGGCGCTGATTTTTTTGGCATCAAAAATCTCATGTGACTCTGTTGACTCCAAAATTTATTATGAACTTCATGAATGTGAGATCATGAGCCATCATTACACAGTTGAGTCGAGGTCCCAATGTCTCTCATTTAAATTTGCATTGAGATTTATTTTAATATTTTATTATAAAAATTCTTTATCAAATCTGACAATAAATATCCGCGCAACATCGGCAGGGAAAAGCGCAGCGGAGGCGGACCTTTAATAATGTGCGGTGCTCCGCCGGATGCGGATGTTACCCGCATCACTAATATATATATTATATATATATATATATATATATATATAATATATATATATATAATATATATAATATATATTATAATATATATATATAATAATATATATATATATTATATATATATACAATATATATAGGCCAATAGGGGTAAAAGTATCGGTATCAGGTATCGGCAAAACGCGCAAAAAATTTTGGTATCGGTATCAGGTATCGGTATCGGGTATCCGGTATCGGCAATGAAAAATAGTGAGGTACTTGTTATCGTATCGGGTATCGGCCTCAAATTTTGGTATCGGGTGGCAACACTAGAGTAAGCGGAAGATTTGGGAAAAATTATAGCCAGTTTAGCTTAACCATCTCTGGTTGTAAAGGTTTGGAAAAGTAATTGAAAGTCATATAAGAGAAATATTTAGAAAGATAACAAAAGGTATTTATGACTCCCGGCACGGTTTCAGAAAGGGTAGATCATGTCAGACAAACCTTTAGAATTTATGGAATAATTACTGACTGCATCGACCAAGGAGATCCAGTTGATATTGTATATTTAGACTTTAGTAAAGCTTTTTGATAAGGTTCCCCACATAAGGGCTATGAAAAGTTAATTGCAATGTGTATAGATGGAATGGGTACATGTTTGGGAGTTAAGAGTGTTTGCGAAATAAGAAAAACAGTGTGTTACAACTAAATGGAATAAATTGTCATGGGAAATAGTGAAGAGTGCTGTCCCACAGGGTTCAGTGCTGGGGCCCACTATTGTTCCTCATAATATATAAATTGATTTAGGACAGGGACTTAAATGCAAGGTTTCTAAGTTTGCAATGATACTAAAGTGGCACCTTCAGTTAGGAATAGTGAAGGATCCATAAAGATTCAAAATGATCTGATAAACTTCTTGGGTGGGCAGATAAGTGGCAAATGAATTATAATAGTAAAAAGGTAAGGTTCTTCACCTAGGTTACTCAAATAAAAGTTTAACTACGATATGAATGGGATTGGCTTGAGTCTGTGGACCAAGAAAAAGATTTAGGTGTTGATTATAAGCAGTAATTTGAAAGTAGCTAATCAGTGTTTTGGAAGCTTAGAAATAAAGCTAATAAGAAGCTGGGCATAATAAATCGCAATGTTGTTTACAAGAGCAAGGAAGTAATAAGTAAACTGTATAATAGCTATGTTAGGCCAGTAATAGAGTATTGGGCACAAGTTTGGGCCCCTTATTTAAAGAAAGACTTAGATATGCTAGAGGGAGTGCAACGTAGGGGCAACAAGGATTGATTTCTGGTTTTGAGGGTAAGAGCATGAAGAGAGGCTGAAAGAGTTAGGAATGCTTTCTTCTGTAGAAGGCGATTTCTCAGAGGGGACATGATACAATGTCTACAAAAATATTTACATCTTTTGATAATACAGAGACCAATAAATTTTTCTAGATAGAACATGGACGGTGACCAGGGGGCATAAAAGAAAATTAAGAAGAAAAAGGCATGCCATCTTATATAAGAAAGCATTCATTCAGTAATAGGGTGTTAATTTTGCGAATAGTCTGCCAGAGGAGGTTGTTGGGTGTGACCTCTTTTGCAACATTTAAGAAAGGTGTTAGATTCGTATTATGGAGGGTTCGGGTATCATATAATATATTGACAAAGCCAAATTGGCGGGTTTTTAGATAGTAGTTATTAATGTCAGATGGAATGTGTGACCATAACTTAGTTATTAATGCATGTGGATGTTTGGGTATCATATTTATATATCATTAGTTTTGGACTAAGCCAAATGGTGGATTTGTTGTAGTTACAAACAAAATTGACAACCCTAGGGTTGCTTTGTGGATTTGGCATTGAGCATGTTGGGTTAGTGGGTTGACTGGGACGTCTCGATGGGCCCATGTGGCTTTTTACTGTCTCTATATTCTAATGTCTTAATGTCTTAATAACTGAGTAAATGGCAAATCAAGTTACTGAATTTTATTTAAGAAAAGACATTGAAAAAGTAGAAAGTTCTGGTTAGTTTTCCGGCCGGAACCGGAACTTCCAAAAAATCGAGTTTCCGGCCGGAAACCTGGTTTCCGGTACATCCCGCTAATATAATATATATCTATATAATATATTTATAAATATTTTATAATATAATATATTAGTATATATATATATATATATATATATAATATAATATATAATATATATATATTATATATATAATAATATATTATAGGTATATATATATATATATATAATTTTTTTTTTTAAATTACCATGTACATTTTATCTATAACATCTAAAAGTTGATAACCGTTAAAAAACCTATTGTTAAAAAATTTTAGTGACAGATTTATCAATAATATGAAACACATTTCAACAGCGTTTCTTTATCCCTACAAGAACAATGTGAGGCTGAATAGTTATAAGAACATAAGAACATAAGAAATATAGGAACAGTAAGAATGCCACATGGCCTTTCGAGACTGCCCAGTCAACCCACTAACCAAACATGCTCTCATGAAAATCCACAAAAGGCACCCTAGGTTGTCAAATTCCTGTAACTAAAATCCACCAATTTGGCTTAGTCAAAAAAAAATGATATATGATACCCAAACCATCCACAGGCCTTATAACTAAGTTATGGTCACACATGCAGTTAGCTATAAACATTAATAACTACTATAACAAAAACCAGCCAATTGCTTCGTCTTAAATATTACTATATGATACCACAAAACCCTTTCTTAAATATTGCAATTGAGATCTACACTCAACAACCTCCTGTGGCAAACCATTCCAAAATTTAACAACCCTATTGCTGAATGTATGCTTTCTTATATCAAGATGGCATGCTTTCTTCTTAATTTTCTTGTTATGCCCCCTGGTCTCCCGTCCATGCTGTACTATAAAGAAAAATTTATTGGTCTCCGTATTATCAATAGATGTAAAATTTTGTGTAGACTTGTATCGTCCCCTCTAAGAAATCGCCTTCTACAGAAAAAACATTTCCTAACTCCTTCAGCCTCTCCTCATAGCTCTTACCCTCCAAACCCAGAAATCATCCTTGTTGCTCTATGTTGCACTCTCTCTAGCATATCTAAGTCTTTCTTTAAATAAAGGGGCCCAAAACTTGTGCACAATACTCTATTATTGGCCTAACATAGCTATTATATAGTTTACTTATTACCTTCCTTTGCTCTTGTAAAAAACAACATGCGATTTATTATGCCCAGCATCTTATTAGCTTTATTCCTTGCTTCCAAACACTGATTAGCTACTTTCAAATTACTGCTTATAATCACACCTAAATCTTTTTCCTGGTCCACAGACTCAAGCCAATTCCCATTCATATTGTAGTTAAAACTTTTATTTGAGTAACCTAGGTGAAGAACCTTACACTTTTTACTATTAAAATTCATTTGCCACTTATCTGCCCACCCAAGAAGTTTATCAAGATCATTTTGAATCTTTATACATCCTTCACTATTCCTAACTGAATGATTTACATAGCATTATTTTTTATATTTTTATTGAAAATATAAACTTAAAATGTACGAAAATCAGTAAACAAAAAAAAAATGTTTTTGATTATAGCCAGATGGTTAATAGTAGCGTAGAAGGGCTTCACTGCCAATTTTTATAAAAATCATAGGATATACTCTAAAAAAAATAATGAATAAAAAAAATAAAAATGACTGATGTCTTTAAGGAAAAAAGGGTAATACTTTAGCTGAGGTGAATAAACTTTACGTAACTATTACATTAAAACTATAAACTTATAATTTACAAAAATGGTATAAAAAAATTCTTTGAAGTTTTTTTTACCGATTAGCGTAATTATAAATGGATATTTAATAAAAAAATTGAAAAAAAACACTAGGAAAAATGTAACTTTATGGCTTTTTTTCGTTCGTGTAGGGATGAAGAATGACGTCGAAATGCATTTCAACCTATCGATACTTATTAATTATCGATATTATAATTGTTTTATCGATTATCAACGATATAATTTTTAAAAAATGTACCATAGTAGAATGTACGTAAAAAATAAAAAAATATTTAAATTAAGGGGAGACTTTATCCTCGGACCCTCTACTTTTTGAAGTCAAAATCAAAATTTTCACATTTTTTTTTTATTAGCTATCTAGATTATTAGAAAAATTCCTCCTGAACATCATGGTGTAATTATTTTTTAAAAATTCTAAATGGTTTTTTAGATACAAGACTTTTTTTTTAGAGAGGTGTCGAACTAAAAATTTCAATTCCAGTCAAAATTGTAATTCCAGGTTGGCTTAGAGGGTTAAAAAAAAGTTTTATTTATAATTATAGAAAATCTATTTTTTTTTCATATTCTCAACCTCCCACCCATTCTTCGGATTTTACTCAGTCAAATAAATGGAATTGAAGCCGGAGCCGGAACCGGAATCCGAAGCCGGAGCTGGTGCTGTTGCCAGGTGCGGAGGCCAGACTGGTATAAATTTTTTCAAAAAAATAATTTTTAATGAAAATTTATTGCCAGAAAACGTACTAAAACAATTTCAAATAGTGCAGATCCTTAGTCGAATCCGGAGCCGGATCCGGAGCGGAGTCGAAGCCAGAGCCGGCTGTCGGAGCCGGAAGGCCGAGCTCCAGATCCGGAGCAGAGTATGAAAATTTTTTTCAAAAAATTATTTTATTTTTTTTAATTTTTTTAGGTAAAAATTATTGCCAGAAGACGGCTGAACAGTTATCAAATAGTGCAGAAACCATAGTCGGATCGGAGCTGAAACCGAAGTCATAACCAGATCTGGAGCCGGAGCCGGAGCCGGAGCCGGAGCCGGAGCCGGAGCCGGATCCTTGGTATTAATTTTTTTCGGGAAATATTTTTTTGGTGAAAAATTATTGTCAGAAGACGTCGTGCAAAACAATTTTCAAATAGTGCAGAAACCTTAGCCGGATCCGGAGCCGAGTCGAATCAGAAGCCGGATCCGGATCCGGATCCTGGGTTTGAATTTTCTTCAGAAAAATATTTTTATATAGGTGAAAAATTTATTTCAAGAAGACGCTGCTGAACAATGTTCAAATAGTGTTGAAGAAACAATAGTCGGATCCGGAGCGCGAAAGCCAAAGTGTATCCGGAGCCGTATCCGGAGCCGGATCCTGGGTATGAATGTTTTCGGGGAAATATTTTTTTGGTGAAAAAAACTTTTTTCAGAAGGCGTGCCGAACAATTTTCAAATAGTGCAGAAACCCTTCTGTCTAAATCCGGCAACCAGAGCCGAAGCTGAACAGTCGAGCCAGATTCCGGATCGGATCCTGGAGTATGAATTTCTTCAGGAAAAAATTTTTTGAGGTGAAAAAAATTATATTTCAAGAAGAAGACGTTCTGAACAATGTTCAAATAGTCTAGAAGCATTAGTTGGATCTGGAGCCATACCGGAGCCGGATCCGGAGCCGGATCCCGGAGCCGGTCCTGGGTATGAATTTTTTCGGGAAATATTTTTTGGTGAAAATTGAAAAATTAATTGTCAGAAGACGTGCCGAAACAATTTTCAAATAGTGCAGAAACCTTGTCGGATCCGGAACCGAAGCTGAAGTCGGAGCCCGATCCGGATCCGGATCGGAATTTATTTATATTTAATTTTCCTTCATAAATATTTTTTTAGGTAAAATTTATTTCAAGAAGACTTGCTGAGCAAATTTTCAAATAGTGTAGAAACATTAGTCGGACCCGGAGCCGAAGCCGAAGTCGAATCCGGAGCCGGATCCTTGGTAATGAATTTTTTCGGGAAATATTTTTTGGTGAAAAATTATTGTCAGAAGGAGTGCCGAACAATTTTCAAATAGTGCAGAAAACCTTAGTCGGATCCGGAGCCGAAGCTGAAGTCGAGCCGGATCCGGATTCGGATCCGGATCCTGGTATGAATTTTCTTCAGAAAATATTTTTTGAGGTGAAAAAATTTATTTCAAGAAGACGTGCTGAACAATGTTCAAATAGTCTAGAAAAATTAGTCGGATCCGGAGCCAAGTCGTATCCGGAAGCCGTTATCCGGAGCCGGATCCTGGGTATGAATTTTTTTCAGGAAATATTTTTGGGTAAAAATTTTTGTCTAGAAGACGTGCCGAACAAATTTTCAAATAGTGCAGAAAACCTTAGTCGGATCCGGAGCCGTAGCTTGAATCGGAGCCGATCGGATCTGATTATTGAATTTTCTTCAGAAGATATTTTTTTAGGTGGTGAAAATTTTATTGCAAGAAGACGTGCTGAACAATGTTCAAATTAGTCTAGAAACATTAGTCGGATCCGGAGCCGAATCTTGCTTAGCCGTATCCGGAGCCGGATCCTGTTTATAAATTTTTATTTCACTGGAAATATTATTATTATTTTTTTTTGGTTGACTGGGTGAGGAAGCAGAGTATATATAATATATATATATATATAATATTTATATATAATATAAATATATATATAATTTATATATATATAAATATTATATATATAACTCAAACAAATATTTTCAATATATTGCAGAAACCTTAGCGAATTACTCGTAAGTCGTGAGATAGCTGAAGTCAGGTACATGACTGAGTGATTACCTGAAAGATCCGTGATAATCTCGGATCTGTATAATGGATTATGAATTTATTCTTTCAGAAATAATAATATTTTTTAAAGTTGAAAAATTTATATTTATCAAGTAGACGTGCTGAACAATGTTCAAAATTAGTCTAGAAACATCTAGTCGGATCTGGAATGACCGAAATCCGGTAGACCTGTATCCTGGGATTATGATATTTTTTCTAGGGTAGGAAATATATGTATTTGGTAGTGAGTGAAAAATTTAATATATGTTATCATGATATATTGTGAGAATTTATAAAAGGATGACTCCGTTTATATTGGGAATAATTTTCGATAAGAAAAACAACGAATTTCGAATATTTTCTTTATTGTCGCAATTTCTATATTATCGTTATATACATATATCTATGAATTTTAGTATTTATTAGGTAAATTTTTATTAAAATATAAATATTTCGTGAAGAATCTATTTATCTATCATTTATAATAAAAGAGCATAACCATCTCAGACGTAATACAGGAGACTCGAAGTCTGTGATAGTTACTGATTAAGTCACGTAACATGCCTGAGAGACTCCTCGTATAAATACCGGATTCCGAATCTTTAGTGGTATGTATAAGTATTCTTTCAATGATAGAGTATTCTTTCTTATGTATGCTTAATACAAATTTAATAGATATTACTATAAAAGAGACGGTTATGGAGACTCTTGAACTATTATTTTACTTATATAAATAAAGAGTGAGCTCCAAACACACACATGTCCACGACTGGATCCGCGATGAGTCGACGGCGTATGGCACGGCGAGCATGTGAGGACTCGCGAACCCTGTGTCCTGGGGATGAATGATGCAGGTCAATCCGCTGGTAAAGCGAAAGTTCATCCTGTACTTCCTGATTTGCCAGTTCCTTTGCGGACTTGCTATTGTCTAAATTAGAAAAATACGTGGTCCAACCAGATAACATCATTTTTACTACTATATTGCATAGACAAAACTATATAGACTGAAAATATAATTCCGCGTATAAGCCGATGACTCATTTCGGTATCTGGAATTAAGACTATAGGTGCCGTGAAGCCAGCACTACAATATAAAGCTCTGGTTATTGAAGGTTATTAAATTTTTACTTTTGTTAATATTAAAATCGAATAAAAAATATTACATTTTTTATGAGTAAAATAATTCTTTCGACAATTTAAGACAAGTGTCAGTCTTTGAAAAAATTAAGATACAATTAATTATTGTGCAAGTATATACTATTATGTTCCGATCCTCTCGTTGAGCCATATCTAGCAAAGTCGCCTAAGG